>CM030187.1:8182926-8309657 GCA_017639675.1 Aplochiton taeniatus
TGGGCTCTTGTGTGTGGGCTCTGGAGGACATGTGTGACGCATTGTCTTTCAGCCACCGGCGCCAGCCTGCAAGCTTGGCACAGTAGCCGGGCCTTCTCCCCACATGACCGAGCCCTTTGCTCAACTCAGCCCCCAAAGGACAGTGGAGGGAGGGAGAGTAGATGCCCCGGCAACTCCTGAAATGTAAAAATAGAAACGAAACTACAGCACTTGAAGTGAAGACTTTACCGCCCCACAAAACATTATCACTAGTTGGTTGATTTTGAAAGCACAAGTAAGAAGGTGATGGGGGGGGGGGGGGGGGGGGGGGATGTACAGGAATGAGCTGAAGAGAAGAAGAGGGGTAGTGTTGAGTGCGGACAGTAGGAGGGACCGACCCACAGGAGAGATAGGGGTGGAGAAAAGGGGTTAGGGGGGAGGTTGAAATGAGGAAAGGGGAGGGGAGGGGGGGGAGGTAGAAATAGGGAAAAGGGAGGGGAGAGGGGAGGGGGGGTCGAAATGGGGAAAAGGGAGGGGAGAGGGGGGAGGTCGAAATGGGGAAAGGGGAGGGGGGCAGGTTGTAAAATGTGAGAGCCGGCGAGGCACGGAGCTGCAAGCAGACTCCAGTTGAACGCGAGCCAGGAAAAACCTGCTGCCTGGGTACACCGTGTTCCCTCTCCAAAATTCTCTCGCCGCACACTGCATGTAGCACACAGTGTCACCCATTTCGAGTTGCGCACACACCCAGCGGCCTTGACGCACAAACGCAAACACAAACACAAACGAGGGCATCCTTACCGTCATCCTTCAGTCGTATCGCTGTCAATCATCTGTATCACTACAATAAATCCCTTAATCAGGATAACGTTCCTAAGAGAATCCATCATTTTAACCACTAATGAAATGTGTCAGACAGTGAGAAAGGCCAAAGATTGAAGTTTGGCTAATGAATGTTAATGAGGTAGTGAAGGGGAAAAGGGAAGAAAGGACAAACCAAAGGAAGGAAGCCTTCGGTAAACCTCCTTTAGTGCCGGCTCCGTTACAAAGAGAGGATGACAAAGCACATTCTCCCTCAGTTTCCTTATCCACACCAAGTTGCTAGAGCATTGTTCTAGACTGGTGCTCGGCGTGACCAAAACATCTGTGTAGAGGTCGCTCTCCGTGACCCCGTGTACCGTATGTGTTCCTTAACCCTTCAACCCTGACCCGCCCTGGCTCCGACCCGCTGAGCGGGTCAGGCCTGTGGCAGCATGTGCGCCGTTTTGTTTCCGTCGACCTCTCTGGGCAGATGTAGGCTTGTTAATGCAATGCTGAGGTACGGAGCTTACTCTGTCGGCAGCATTCAGTCTCAGGCGTTGCATAACAAACAGGAATTAATCAGTGACAGCCGACCTAAAAGGTCAAGGATTTTTTTTTTCACCCCCGGAAAGGAACAATGTGTAAATAATGAGTACGTTGTCGCACTTGTTTTAATCACCCCTTGGGTACACCTACCTGATGGAAATCTTAAGTGAAGCATGGTACAATCAAATGCCCACACACACAAACACACACCTTCACACCCACAAACCCACAGACACATGCACACACACTTACAAACATCAGCTGTACAGCTGATTTAGATTACTCATTCAGCCCTCCTCCTCTGCTATATTTGGCCTTATCTCTAGGCCTTTGGTAAAGTGTTAAAGAAGAGGAGTTGAGGACAAGGGAAAAGAGAGGATGGGGAGGGAGAGGGGAAGTATCGAGGAGTCAATCAGGGCATCGTCGCTCGCACAGCTGCTCAAGAAAAAAAAGAAAAAAGCTTCACCCGATACAGCACACGTTGACGTCAGTCCCAATCCCATTAACTTGGAGGCAATAAACAATAATATCCTTGACAAAATTACTTCCTGATCTATAGTGTTCTGGACTGTAAACCGCTGTGAATTTTTTTTAAAGATTATAAGAGAAGGATAAACTTGTGAGATAAGAAATAAACAGTTTAGATAAATACACAATATAGAGATATTTTCTGGGAGCTCTTGAAGAAAATGTATCTGTCAAATCTTTGTGGAAAAAATAAATGCTCCTAGACCTGCTCTATCAGGTTTGGAACTGCAGATTTCTCCGACTTGGCCACAGCATGTTCATTTCACTAGAATGAGATCAAAGTAATTACCCCTGCATGGTTTTACAGAGTGAATTGTGTGTGTGAGTGTGTGTGTGTGCGCGTGCGTGCCTGCGTGCGTGCGTGTGTGTGTGTGTGTGTGTGTGTGTGTGTGTGTGTGTGTGTGTGTGTGTTTGTGTGTGTGAGTGCTTTCTAAATCTGGAAATAAATAAATTGAGGTTGTATTTCGGGGGGAAATTGGAGCCATTATTGAATCGTTTGATTGAACTTACTTTAGGACAGCATTCTGTACATGACAGGTCAAGAACAACTTGGTTTTGTCATTTTCCGAGTTGGCTCAACCAAACCTGAAAGGTCTATGTACTGAATTTACATATTGCCAGGACCTGGATAATTTTCGCACATTTTAATATATATTCTATATATACAGTACTGTGCAACAGTTTTAGGAATAAAGTCAAGTAAGTTTAAAGTAAGAATGCTTTAAAAAATCGAAGTGTTAATAGTTTGTTTTGATCAATTAACTAAATGCAAAGTCAATGAACAAATGAACAATCTAAATCAAACAATATTTGCTGTGACCACTCTTTGCTTTCAAATCTTTGCCAGCATTTTTTACATCTGCTTAAAACTTTTGCACAGTACTGTATATGTATATACTGTATATATATATATATATATATATATATATATATATATATATATATATATATATATATATATATACATATATATATATATATTTATTTATTTATTTATATTTATGCATTCCCTGAGTCCTACCAAAACATACTGGATCAGGAAGCCTATGAAAGCCCTTATATATGAATACTAAAACACAAGGCTCAGCACAAGGGTTGATTGCAGAAATCAAAACAATTAACTGCATGTACATTTCTATTGCTTTGGTCACAATACAGTGCTTGATAGGGCAACTGGAGCTTGCAGCTTCTAAATCCATAGCTTTAGCTGTGACCTTTATCAGAAGAAACGCGTTCCAATCGCAAGCCAGTCAACTGCTTTGGAAGGTGTGGCAGACCGGAAAGAGACGATGACGCTGAGTTATAATGGTGGTGCTCAACCAGGTCATTAGTTGGTCTAATAGCTTCCCGCACCTTTGTCTCCTTCTCCATGCAGTGTTATGGCAACTGCACCCAAGCACAAGCATGTAGACAAGGACAGAGACCCCCGTCTCTGTTTGTCCTGCAAACGCACACACACACACCCACACACACACACACACACACACACACACACACACACACACACATGTTCACAGTTCTCTGAAATCCCAGAAATTAACAAAGACACTGCATGTATGTGTGTGTGCAGTTAGGTGTACTGCATAGCCTTACGTGATTAAGTCAGCACACTAAACGGAGGTTGATTAGCTAATATGGGCTGGGCTAGCTCTGGCTAGCTGTGGGTGCTGTTGCAGCTGCTCTGTCTCACTGCTCTCCATGACTGCAAATGAAGCCCCCCGTCAAAGCAGCACATCAACACTATCGCCCCATTACATCTGTGCAAAGCCTGTCGTGCTCAAATGACAACATGAAAGTCACAGAGTCTCCGGCTTGTCATAATAATCACTGCCTGTTCCCCTTTCTCCCTTTCTCCATATGTCACTCCCTTGTTATCTCCCTGCCTCTCTCTCCCTCCCCTCTGCTAACTGTCAACGTCACTTGTTACCGTGGGAAGAACAATGCTGACATCACAGCCATTATGCAATTCCACCAGTCCAGGAAGAGCCTTTCCTTTTATAGAAACCTGCAGAGACAAACAACGGTGGTTCAAGGCTGCACGCACTACTGCTTTGTTTAGGTCCTTGCGTATGAACGCACCTAAATGAAGGTGTAGAGCCCCTCAATGTGTGTGGTATTTCTGTGGTGGGGTATGTGTGTGTGTTTGTGTGCGTGTGTGTGTGTGTGTGTGCGTGTGTGTGTGTGTGTGTGTGTGTGTGTGTGTGCGTGTGTGTGCGTGTGTGTGTGTGTATGTGTGTCTGTGTGTTTGAGTGTGTGTATGTGTGTGTGTGTGTGTGTTTGTGTGCATGTGGGTGTGTTTCTGTGTGTTTGAGTGTGTGCGTTTTATTCATATCATATCTTACTCCCCACGCTTGCCTTGGTTTGTGTCTGATGCAAACAAAGAGAGGTTCCTTAGGAGACAGAGAGTCTGCACAGGGTTGGCTGACCCAGGGGCAGGCCGCTCGACGGAGCTCAACCAAGCGTACGCCGCGGTGCACACAACCCCACGCTTACAAGAAGGTGGACAACAAACAACCTCACGCTCACACTGACTAGGGTTCAATGGAAGTCTCTAGGCTGTGCAGAGGACCTTAACATATGCCCAATGCAGGGAGCTGCTTTGAACTGCCGGTAAATTACACCACAGCCCAGTTTTCTTGGTGGGCTGCATAACGCACATAACTGGCTCTGCATTTATGAGATTCACCAGCTCTAATTGCGAAATATTATAAGGCGCCGTACAGAACACTGAAATAACTGGGAGATATTCTAAGTTATTCCTACTCTGCTCTGAGTTCATATGCCCCTCCAGCTACTGTGTAGGGAGAGAGGTGTGCGTGAACGCTTTGGAGTCCCCGGGTGCCTTGCTGGGTGAGAACACAGTATCTCTCTTCTGCTGCTCCACTCTCACCAGAGAACAGGGCTGGAGACGCATTCCAATTCCTCCGCTCTCTCTCTCTCTCTCTCTCTCTCTCTCTCTCTCTCTCTCTCTCTCTCTCTCTCTCTCTCTCTCTCTCTCTCTCTCTCTGTGTGCACCACCTGACGGTGGTGACTCACTGTAGCACTCTGCCATATCTCACAGCTTGCTGTTTTCAAATCTTTCTGTTGCCTTCCTTACCAAAGAAAACATGAGAAAAATGGACCTAGGCATGGAAAGAGTGACTGACCATCGCTCAAGGTTTAATTACCGGTGGGCTTGGTGGGAATGCGGTAACGTTGTTGCAATTTTTTTACGACAACCCATGTTGTTCAGCAGACACCTCAGAACCTTGGTCAGTAGTTAGGCGAGTATTGTTATTTTTTATTATTACCTTATATATTTATACAAGGTAACCGAGTATGCAACATGCCTCCCCCTCCTTGTGGTCCACTAATCTCAGGCACTTACTATCTGGATGCAGGACTAACCAGTAGCAACCAGGTGCTTCACTGCTTGAAAGCAGCCACTGACAGTAAGCAGACAGCTGTACGCATTGCTTTGAAGAGGGCTCAGCAGCACTTAAACTTTGTCAGGGAGAGATAATAGGAGGGAAAGGAAACCAGGACCAAACCGGACGTATTACTCTAGCCGACAACAATCTGTTGGTTGCTCTTTTTGTGTGTTGTTTGTCTTTGTAAAACGTATTGTTCCTTGGGAAGATATGGTTGACAAGGCACATGAATGAAAGAAAGAAACTGTAATAAAGCAACTAGCTGAGGAAAAGCAGCGAGGCTGAATAACAAAGATGTGTCATGTGGAGGTTAGATGCCGTGGATTTGTGGCGATATCAACCATCGATTTACAAAAGGAAGTAAATAATTGCAGCTGGACTGCTGTCATACTATAAATGCCATGTCAGATATAGCTGAAAGAAGCAGCAAGTGGTTTTAGCGAAAATAAAGCATCTCAGCTGGGCTCAAAAATAAATAATAAAATACCTACGGGTCAATGATAGGTTTTGTGCTGTGCGGGCTGTTACTGTAAAAGTCAACAGGACTAGAGTAGGGAAAGAAAGAATATCTAATGACCAAAGTAAGTGTCCTGCTGAGGAGTCAGTTACAAACCAGTAGCAATGGAGTGGTGAAAGATAGCACACACAGAACTGAACATCGGAATATATACAGTACTGTGCAAAGGTTTGAAGCAGGTGATGTTGTTTTGAAGGCAAAGGTCACACGAAATACTGATTTGATTGAGATTTTTCTTCTTTTCATTCACTTTACGTTTTGTTAATTGATGGAAACAAAACTATTTACATTCCTAATTTTGAAAGCATTGTTACTTTACAGTGCCCCCAACCAATCAGCCTAAAACCTTTGCACAGTACTGTATTTTCACTTTGTATTTTTGCAAAATGTATATCCTGTGTATTTAGAAATGCAGTGATTCCCCTGTGATTTCATAGTTGTATATCTTAAGGTCAATTTGAACTGGTAATATCTGAGCCAGTATGGGCACAAGTAGTCAGTACCACAGTGAGAAAGGGGGCATTAGCAGACATTAACTAGAACAAGTCTTTGCCCTCTCACCACCCCATTGGCATAGAAAGAGCTCACCGAGTCCTTGGGCTAAAGTGACTGGAGACAAAGCGATTCGGCATTCATTGCTAATGAAAGCTATAATTATCCCCCAGTAAAATCAATAGCCGCAACTCCTAAGAGGCCTCTGTCCTATTCAGAAATGGGGAGGGGTTGAAATGATCCTTGGGCTCAACTCAGCACAGCCGCAAAATAAGATTTATGAGACATCTGTGTTCAAAGTAGATTTAGTCTAATTTTGACTCAGCTAAGCAAGAATCCCATTCCATTGACTAAATCACTTCTCAAATCTTCCAATTCAGATTCATTTATTGACACTTGGCAAGGAAGCTCACGGACCTTAGTGGAGGTATTTAGGGGAACTGTGTTTTACAGATCTGCACCAGCACTTTAACAGCCTCTTGTCTCAAGATTAGGAAGGAGCAATTAACCAACACCTCCTGATGGCTTGTGTTGTCAGGGTACACAGTTCAAAGGTAAACTGTTGTAACAGTATAAGTCAGCTTGATATATGTATTAGATCAAATTTGTGTGGTATTGTTTTGTGTGTGTGTGTATGTGTGTGTGTGTGTGTGTGTGTGTGTGTGTGTGTGTGTGTGTGTGTGCGTGTGTGTGTGTGTGTGTGCGTGTGTGTGTTTGCATGTCTGTGTCCACACACACATGGTCATTTGCATATTTTGCATCTTTCAGTGCTATTTCATTCAGTGTATATCACATATGACAGCTCCAGCTGATTTCCAAAGAGAAGAGGTCAAGAGGTGCAGGGGATCGGAGGTTACTACATATGTCCCAACCTGTCTGAAAGGGAAGGAAGGGGTAAAGCGTAAATATCTCTGTGTGGGACTTTATAACGGTCATCACGTCCGTGCAGTGATGCCGGCCACTTTCTGCGATACAGTCGACCCATCATGCTGATAAGAGCCATTCACTGCTGTGGTAAAATAGTGAGTTGACAATGAACATCCCAGATTTCAAGGGATAGAAGCACTGGACTTCTCAACACACACTTCGGTACAACTATAGGTACATTTACACAGGTACATCCTTTTTTGTTTAATAATGGCGTTGGGTTTGAATATGATCCTAAATGGTCACTTCCCATTCTCTCTCTCCCAAACTGTTCCACAATCAAGTCCTCTACAAATCCCCAGCCCTGCCACTTCCACGCTGCATGATCGTACCCTCCGCCAGTCCGTCTCCTCTCTAGACGTTTGTTCCTGCACTAATCCCGTTATCCCGCCGGGTCTGTTTTCCCTAGTCTGCTGCTGTTTGGCTACAGTGCCAGTGTCTGACTCTGGTTCCTGTCCCTCGTCATGTCAGTCCTGCTTCCTAGCCCTGGACCCCCCGCTCCACTGCTGCCTTGGATCCCACTTTGGACCTGCTTACCCTGCCCCTACTCCACTTGCCCCAGCCTCAGCCTCAGTTCCTGGTTCCCTGCTCCCCACCCAAGCGTCCCCTGGCCCGCACCCCATCTTCGTCATCTTCATCTCCCTTCAATGCATACCTTAGTTACCTTAACCCTGTCTCCTGGCCCCACGTGACAATTATATCATGTTTTGTTTGGACAAAAAGTCCTCAGCTAGCAGAATCACTGTGTGATGTGGTGCCATGTGTCCATCTTACCATCGGTGTGAGTAGGCAGAGGTTGAGACGACACATTTTCAGATGGCCCATCCAAACACTACGTCACACCTCTGGCCCATTTATGTGTTGAGTGATTGGGTCTGTCTTCCTGTCACTACTTGCCGCCCTTGGGGTCCAGAATTAGGCCTGCTGTGTGTCAGTGGCACACATCAATAATGTCACATGCCCCTCTGTGTGTGTCTGTATGTGTGTGTGGTTCCGCGCACATACCAGCGCCCCTCACACCATGAGCCCTGGCACCACTCTGTGTTGTACTCTGTGGGCTGGAAGACTGATGGGGTATTACGTCCCTTTTAGACGGACAGAGAAAGATTCTGTGCGGTTAGCGTCACAAAGTCATGCCCTGGTCTAAATCCAGTCATCCCTCCCCCTTATCTCTCCCTTCCTCTGCCAGACTATTTCCTTTGCGGGCCAGCGGTATGTACTCGCAGCTAGGACCATTCTGGTGCTATCCCCCCCCCCCTGTAAGGTGATAGGGGAGATAGCATGCCTGCTATTTTCCTCGTCATGTGATAGGCTGGCACGACGATACATGTGGTGAACACTGTTTTCCAGGCACACGGTTACTGACAAGAACAGTGACGCTGGACAGTGTGTGGATGTAGCCAGCTCTATAAATACAGCAAGTGAGTGTGTCTGTGAATGGCTCCCGGGGGGCCTGGTTTGAAAGGCTAGCTAAGTTGAGAAAGGGTAAGCGGTGGATAGTGTGGACGTAATGGAAGGATACTGTCATTCACATACTTAGCCCCTGAAGGTACTCTGTGCTGACAAACATGTCAAAAGGATCCTCCTCATACAGAAGTTGAACAACTTTTGTGAAGAAAAAACATGCATGCCTCAGCCCCAATATAATTCAAGGATGAATGAATAACAATGGGGCAAAATATTTCTCTATGAATATAAGAATCTCTGTTCTTTTAACGATCTCGCTCTCTCTCCCCACACAGTAAACAACACTCTATATTTATCCCGTCTCTCACATCACCGCGTGTTGGCACCTCTATGCTTATTAGGATGGTCATTCTTATTGTTAAAACATCATCTAGGTGGTGCTAAGTTAATCAGCCAGCTCCCTTTCTCCCACATTCACACGTGCACAAACGCTTCCAAGGTGATACCCTGGCTCTCCATGCACTTCTCGTGCACACATGGAGCACAACGTGAGCCTTGACAGATGTTGCCGTATGTTGTTGGTGCGTGTGTGATAGTGACAGAAGGCTAGCTGTTTAGAGGGAATATCCCAAAATGCTATCAGAGGAAACTCAACTGAGAACATACCCTACCTCTCTAAGCACGGGGCCTGTATTTTTAAATGCCAACTCTCTCAAACCTCGCATAAAACTCTCTCACAGACAGCAAGATAAACCTTTGATAGTAGATAGGTCACCCCACGGTTTCATGTGACTGACTTTGCACACTGGCATTTTTCATGAAGATGTAGTTCCCCCAAATTAATGTCCCGTCCTCCTGTGTGGTGCGTCTGTGGTGCATCACTTTATGTGCACCTCTATCTCACATGCCCGCTAATGTACTCTGGCTTTGATATGGAGCTCCACTCTGGAACGAGGAAGTGCATGCCGTGGCTGTGGTTGACTGCCACCAGTTACAGATAGAGCTGAGGTGTCTGACGTCTCTGTGTGAAACCTGATGCCTATCCCTGCTCTGTCACAAGACCCGACAGATGGCCTACAGTGCATACACACTGGGTCACCAAACTAGAATTAAAACGACCTGTGAACCTCCTGGCATAGTAGGTTGGAACGGATCAAGATCAAAGGCTGGACTAGGAGATGTTGACGCACGGACACCATAGCCTAGATTTTGAACGTCTCACAGCAAACACTTTTTCAGGTTGAGTTCTCAACCAAAACTAAACATTTTACTTGACTGTGTCTCCGGTATAGGCTTCTGCTTAAACTCGAGCACACCCCAACAGATAAGACCCACAAAGACACACGTAAACAACTCAAGACTGGTGTATCTAGTTCCGATGTAAAGATGTTAACCCAAGGCTTTAGGCACCTGCTGTGTATTCTCGTCATTCTGATCAGGTCTGGCCTCCTAACCGAGGAAAACAAACATGCGAATAGAACATCTATTTATGACCTGAGCCCTGTCGTCCAATTAATCACCCAGCAGTGAACAGGCCTGCTAAAATTAAAGGGAGGGCTGCTCCAGCTGCCACTGCTAATATGGAGCGAGAGAGTGAAAGGAGAAGGGGAGGGAGAAAAGGATGTGGAAGGGGGGAGAGAGAGGGGGGGCAGAGAGGGAGAGCAGAGGGGTGTATGAGGGGAAATGAGGGAAATCATTTGAAATTAGAGAAAGGATGAGGGTCTAGATATAGAAAGGAAGAAATGAGGAGAGTTCAAGAGTTCAGTGAAAGAAAGAAAGAAAATAAGAGGGAAAGAAAGGAAGTCGAACAAAAACGTAGATGGGTATGGGCTAAGGATGTCTGCACCTTTCCCAACAGACTAAACTTAACAAGGGGTAAGTCTATTTTCAGACCACTGCAGAACTGCATGGGGGAAAGGCAAAGGACATGCATGTGAAGGGCTCTGCCCCCTGCCGACGTCAACCACATTCAAACTTTAGCAAGCTCAGCTGTGCTCACACATTGACACACACAGACAGGGACAAAACACGCCGTACACACAGAGACACATGCATACATATATCCTCATACGCACAAACACACGCACAAAAAGACAAATGCACACATATACCCTTATACACGCGTGCGCGCGCACACACACACACACACACACACACACACACAGACCCACATGTACAGATATACCCTCTCACACACTCACACACACACACTGCCCCTGAGGCTCGCCTAGACATAGCCCTCAGGGCCCAAACTAATTTACCCACAATCCCCTTCATCACCTGCCCAGCACAACTGTCTAAACTCCCTTACGGCTTGGACCACTCAGCTATAATGAGTGGAATATATTACTGGATGGCCTGGTTCATGTTTGTGTTTGCGCGTGTGTTTGCGTGGACATAGCATGGACACAATGTTATTTGTCTGGTTGGAGGGGAAACTTGAACTTTTGTAAATTAGCAAGAACGAATGAGTTCTTATTTCCTTCTTCGACTCCTCACGCTATAGAGCTCATGGTATGGAACGTTTCAGTCACATTATGCACACCCACATATGTAAATACAGTCTGTTAAAATGTATGATCCAAAATGCAATGAAAAGAGAATGCTTGATTAAAATAGAATAGAATAGAACAGAATAGAACAGAACATGTTCTGACCTACTCTTACTAACAGAAATGAGCATCCTTAGCTGCCCTCTATATCCACCCTTCTCCTGGGAGTACAGAGCCGCAAGATCTTCGGTAGGTCATTGCTCATGCAGATGCAGATATGGCAAGTCACATCGCTCTGCAAGCACAGATCTGTAAACTATGGAACGACACTGTGCAAGGTGATTAGTCCGAGACATCGCTAAGTTGAAATTCTGACAAAGAAAAAATTGTTTCACAGGATGAACACAGTATTTAGGAAAAGCTTCAAAATGCTCTAACGCCAGATATACTTGTCCCCCATTTTAACTTTTCTGGAGGACACAATGTGAGTGCTATGGGCTATTGTTCTGAGCATGACTTCCCCATAGAAAAAAAGGATCATTAAGAAGCAGCCGTCTCCCCAGTGTAGTCATTCAGATTATCCTCCATAGGACTCAGCATGTAAAGCCCTAAAGAAGACCGATGAACAGGTCCGGTCCGCTGTATTGTAATCGGAAGCAACCCGGCGTTACCTGCTGGTGTGGGCACACTCTATGGAGGGAGAACGAGGCGGGAGTGGAAACAGTGACCCAGACCAACCTGAGCCTGTGAGCCCGTGTCTGGCCCACCTCCTCTTCTCTGGTTTCCACCGCTCCCGTTCACCTGAAACCGGCTGTCCGTCCGGGGGCGTCAGCCCGCCATGCCGAGGCAGGCCAGGGCCTATGGGAAGGCTGGGTGGGGAGGCAGACAGTCCACACACAGCACATTCCAGCCAGAGACTGGTAGCCCAGCTTCTCCTCCGTGGCTCATTCAAGTGATGCAAAACAAAAGGGGATCTTGTTGCTCTGGCTGTCTTTCCTCTCATTGCTGTATTGTGTCTACCTGGCGTTGCATTTCAAGAGACAAGAGAGAAAGGGAGACAATTCACTTTGTGAATAAAAACTATGGGCTACGTTTGTATGCCGTTTTGTGATCTACAGTGAAACAGAAAACTCCAGAATTAAATAACAACCATCCGGGGCCAGTCCACTAGTGCTTGAGTTGACCTCCGGTCGGCCCACCAGGGGTTAACAACGCGTGGAGCATGTGAGCAGTTTACTCCCAGCTAAGCTCAGCACAGAGACAGTATTAGAAGCCCTGAGTGGCTGGCTAGGCCTAATTGGGGGCGACAGTGTCTGGCCAGTGTCTTAAGGCAAACTGGAGTAGTGCAGGACGTCTTCAGGGTCAGAATGGTCAATGGCCTCAACCACTGTGGAGGATCAACTAGCTGTAGGACGTCACAGGCTGCTGGTGGATGCAACGACTGCCTGGCAAAAAAGGTGTCATGTGGTCCATAAAAAAATGTAGGTTATTTTGATAGGGACCACATTTTTTCCATAGAAGTTATGTGAATCCAAGCAAACACGCAGGTCTGTTAGCTGCGTTGTCCTTTCGAAGATATGGGTCATGCAATTCAATAGTGGGAAATTCACTTTCACTTTATCTCTCACATCCGGAAATTATGTGAAATTGTTTTAATGGGCTTGTTGCAGGACATGTAATGATACAGTAATTTAGTAATTTAATTGCTTAAGTTTTGTATTATTTAAGTTTGGTTTTCGTTGAGTACGACCTCATGGAGACACTCATGGTTACATAATCATTAACCAGAAAAACATAATTCTCTCAATTTTGTCGAACACATTGTTTTGGCAGTTTATAACCTGTCCATTACTTTCAATATTATCAATGAATTCTTCATTGCTCTCTGTTTCTTGATGAACCCTAAATGTGTCTATTCACCTCAATGCATTTTACTTAATGCATCTCTCTTGATTCTAGTATTCACAGAGAATATGTTCCAGTTAAGACTCAGTGCTCAAGTTACATCAGAATGCTAATGGATTCTGTTCTGTTTGTGTATGTGTGTATAAATAAGAGTGTGTTTTGAGTGTGTGTGTGTGAGAGATAGATAGAGAGAGAGAGAGAGAGAGAGAGAGAGAGAGAGAGAGAGACAGAGAGAGGGTAAGAGGTGGAGAGAGACAGAGAGGGGGGGGTAGGAGGGTAGAAGTGGGGCTGAGTGTGATCATTATCAGCAGGCTAGAACGATGTCTGTATGGAGTGAGCATGGCCTTGCATAAGCACAAAATCAGCCCCAAATCTCTCCCAAACACTCAGGCCTGTCACAACTAACACTCTCTACTATACCATGCATCCATGAAAAATAAGTAGCACATCACAGGCACACAAACTCACAGTGTCTGAGAGCAAGAGAGAAAGGAAGGATATTTTAACCCATCCCATGGTAATGCCAGGGCAGCTTAGAGCCAGAGAAGAAGAAGAAAGTGAGGGAGAGAAATGCAATGTCGACGGGTGAATAGTGCGCTTAGTTTGTTATTCATCCAAGTTGAATAGCTGCCAGACAGTCAGACAGCTTCTCACACACACTCAAAGGGAGATAAAGAGAGAGAGAGGGAGAGCGAGGGAGAGAGAGGAAGGAGAGCCAAACAGGAGGAGATGGTGCATAGGGAACTTTCTAACCACAAATGGGATTTTAAACGCCAGCCCTAACCATTAGCCCAGACACACTCCCTTGCATCCCATGCAATATACAAGAACTCCCGTGGCAAGAGGAAACCTTGGAGAGGAACTCTAGGAACAGCAGTCATCACTCTCTGGATCTAGGGTCAAATTAGATGCACTGCCTCCGATGGAATTTTATTCAATTATGTAAAGAATGAGTAAGGGCCGAAGGATGGAAATAAACAAGGTACTCTAATGTTTAATTCACACCACACACCCAAACCTCCTCTGCAGTAAACATCAGCATCCACAGACATGGGAATGTATTGAAAGTGTTTCTGTTTGCCTTCAAGTCATAGCTGAGGAAACATAGCAATTAACATACTGTTTATATGCAAGTTCATAATCACTTTTCAGGAATATCAGTTTTTACAGAGGTAACTATGGACCGCGCAAATTCTATGGAACGCGCCAAGCAACACATTGTTTATGAAGAGTTTTAGAACAATAGTATAACAAGTTCATGTTCACAGCTGCCGCGACATGTTCGTCAAGTCTAGTGGTAATTGCAGTTTCTGTTACCAACTGTGGTGTCCGCTCCTTGTCCAGTGCATGCTGGTCTTCACAGCCTGCGGCATCAGTTTAACATGCACAGCTCCATCTCTCCCGACGCCCACAACCAATGAATCATACATACTCACACTGTAACTGACACGCACACACACGCACGGACACATACACACATAGGCACGGGTATGAATGCATTGGCAAACACAGACGTACACAACCTCACTCACCAAACCATTTGTCACACACAAACACACAAACAATACACCTCTACAGGTACAACAGTTAATCTCACATACACCATATGGTGTGAAAAGCATTGCAAGCGATTAAAAAACAGATTAAAAAAACGAAGCAAACACAATAGTCGATCATCACTGTTGGATGCCTGACTCTGGTTGGTATGAAACACTTACAGTAAAGTAAGGTCACCAGGGAGAATATAAGTTCTGTGTGATCCTCTTACGAGGAAAAGCTGCTCGCAATATACTATTGAGTGACATTAACAACTCAAGGTGGCACAGATACAAGAATTAAAGTGTGTTCTGCTTCAGCGTCTGTGTGATTCTATTATTGCCCCACACAGATAAGGACTCATGTGAAAACAACAGATACATTTCAATTTTCTCCCCAGAGCAGAGACAGGTTGACAGGGGCCTATGAGCTACTTCAGGTTGAGGGAGTTAGTTTTTTTCTGAGCGGAAGAACCTTATTGAACATGAAAAAAGTGAAAAGTGAAAAAAGTATAGGCTGCTACAGTATGCTTCCCTACAGGAGACATTGGGCCGGCATTACAGAAACTAGTATGAATAAGAGCCTTGTCGCTCGAAACGTCACTTCATTAAAAAACAACAAATGGGAGCTTTTGGTGTGCGAATCTTTATTATATTTTTTGGAACATCACAGATACGTCAACACACACACACACACACGCACGCACGCGCACGCACGCACGCACACACACACACACACACATACACACACAAACACACAGGGCAGAGTCTACAATCGATGTGTCATCTTAGAAGGTCAGTGAATGGAAAGGTGGCAGGTGACACCTACAGGCATCTTGACACCTATTTTTCTCTCTGTTCCCCCCTCCTCCTCAGTCATAGAAGAGCAACACACGGAGGGCGACAAATGCGGTGGAATCATGCTAATCCTAGTGGGGGGATCCACTCTAATCAGCCAGCCCAGCTCAGCTCAGCCAGGAAGTTCAGCTCAGGTTGTACAATAGATCATAATTGGAGGGCGAGGTCTGACGCGACGCGCGGCAGCACTCTAGGAGTTAAGAGGATTTTCCGACATGATGCACCCACTCACACTTGCACACTCACACACACGTACACACACACAACCACACACACGCAGACGTTTATGCTGGGATGTCAGTCGGCAAAGTCCCGACAGTTAGACACATGTTCCATCCCCACGCTGTCAGTGTCACATTGCACGCAGTACCGAAATCATATCCACTCATCCTCATAGGCAATGAGCCCATTGCATTAGGCAGACACCAGTGACCAGCAGCGGGCCCCTGTGTAGCCTGTGGAGACTATCCTTCCCCCCCAACGGCCCAGCCAGTAGAATCTAATGCTATCGATTGGCCAGCAGGAACTGTGGGCTATTAAAGACAGAAAATAGCCCAGGCGGAGAAAGGCCCAACGCACGTGGGACCAGAGGGGGAGAGAAAATAACAACACAAATATGATTAAAAGCGCCCTCACGCAATAGGATCCCTCAAATGTGCTTGATGAATAGCCCGCCGGAGAGACGGATGGAATGGAAAGCAGAAGGACACAATGGGTTTTTCCATTGCCGTGTGCACACTAAAGTTAGATTGTGTTGTATTTCAAAAGGTATCTCGACGGGTGAATTTCGAAGGCCAAGACAGATAGTCATGGTTCCTGGATATACGGCACTGTTCTCTGGTCGACGACGATCATGCAGTGATTTTAGTTTGCAAGGCGAGAAATCAACACAAAGACACACAGAGACCCCCCCCCCCCCCAAGTCTACAGACAGTTTCTCTTCTATTTTCACAAAGTTCACACCCTCAATCTTTTCCTTCGTTCTTCTCTCCTCCATCCCCTCCATCCCCTCCACCCTGCCACCAGACTGTATATTTCCGTTCACCCCCTCGGTCTGGGAGGTGCTTTGAACTCCGGGATGAAAGAGCTGATGCTGTAATGAGAATCTCTATGGTGAGAAACTGTCAAACACACACTCACACACACACACACACACACACACACACACACACATATGCGCACACACGCACGCGTGCGCTTTAAGAAAGGCAAATGTTCTGTTCCTCTCAACCCACAGCTCTGTTGCAGTTATTTTCAAATGCGGCTAGCGCATCAAAGTTTGGTTACAGTGAGTAAGCAATTTGGCATTATCAGTTGCTTGTGCTGTGGCTGGATGGTATGCCCATGTCCCTAGCACTTAACAACCTCTTTGCCGACGTAAACAAGTCAAACTCGCATCAGCGGGCCTTGTAGACCGGTAAACATCGACTTCACGCTCATGAAGCGTGACAAAGTTCCACGTCTCATCCCCAATTCTATTACGCGCCGCATCTGTCCCAAGTACATTTCAGTCTGAAATTGGAGCATGCTTTTCCATATCGAAATCATGCAGTGTTTTGGGCAATAGGGGCAAATGCTCGACACACGGTTGTAGCTCAAGACAGCTAACTCTGCCTGCTGCTAAAATTCATATTCAGACATCAATTTCATGAAATACTTATGACAGAGAGCAATGAGGAGCGTAGACTTTTCTAAGGTTTGCTTGTCACATTTCACAAGGCCATTCTATAGACTCGGACTGGGTGCTCTGCAGCGCTCTTAAGCAAGGCCGCTCTAAGAGCAGGCCTAGAATCAGCTGCACAACATTACCCTTGTCCATCGCCTTACCGAAAAACAAGGGAGATGAAAGGCCATGCTGGCCTAAGATCAGTGCACAGACACTACATCATCTTTATCTCAGCTCTGCAGTAGCTTCTGAAACTCCTTGGCCTCGAAGGAATGTGAACAATATAGGAGTGCCAGAGTTACTCACAGATAAGTGAAGTGACTGAGAGTTCAGTCTATTGTTAGATTTACAAAGGCTGCTAAGGTTGGCAAGACACTCCTTGATTTCCAGCTACTCTATGCAGGTTCATTTGGTAAAAAAATCATTTTTTTCCCTTAAACCCCCATACAGATGCATTTGATTTAAATTATATTTGTAATAGCGAATATTGAGAAATAATAACAACGATAACACTGTTGGAATTTGAAACACACACACACCGTGTTATCAAAAGTATTTGTATTTGTTTTTTTAAGGTGTCCCATGGTAACTACTGTGTATTTCACGTCCTTAAGCAAAAAGTAAACTGGCACAAGAAAGATTGTTTGACCTTAGGGACACATCTAAAAAGACTCCAGCTGGGTCAATACCATGGGAAAAAAGGTTTGGAGTCGGTGTTCTGGAATTAAAGTTGTATCGACCCGGAGCCCAGTGATTTGAGACTGACGTTACTTCAGTGGACAGATTTCCCCGCAGCCCTTGCTCTTGACGAGTTCTAAAAGCGGCACGCCGCACAGATGTTGATCTTTCCATTCCACCTTGACCTTTTAGTGAATATCGTGTAGCGCATCAGATTGCCATTTACTCCCCTCACTAGTGAAATATTTAAACCACGGGAGGAAGCCTACTCTAAGTGCTGCACTGATTCCTCTCTCCACTGTCTGAAGACAACTATGACAGCAGCGAGGCAGCTATGGCTGGGGTCTGACTTCTCAGCATCTCTATTTTGATCTGGGCCATGAATTAAACATGCCTTTGGGGCAACACACACCCAACACTGACAAATAGAGGGAAATTAAAACTTTCAGAAACATTTGCTCCACAGCGCTGTGTTTAGGGATGCTCACTGAAACAGACTGGGATTAAAAGTGCATCCTCTTGAATTATAGAAAGAGAGGTTAGCTGACCTTCCGTCCCTGTTTGGATGCAACCTGCCTATCCGTTCTCAAGGCGTCGAGGAATGGTTTAAAAACTCTGGAATTCCAGACATGCCTCAAAACACGTAGATGACTAGTATAGCATGGGAGCAGGGTGTCATGCAGCGAGCCAGAGAGGGGTGTTTCCCTTTTGGGTCGGTCTGACCCTGAGATGACGCGTGACACATTCTGTGATCATCAACATTCTTATACTGCACCCTCAAGTTCAGCCCGACAGAGGAGCTATACAGGATTGGCAAGCCTGAAGATTATGCCAACTTTTCACTTTTCACTTTAGGTCCCCTTCGTTAACCTGAATTCCATTGTCTCAAATCCTTGTTGGTTGAAAATAGACCGACGACAGCAGGAACTGAGTTGGGAACTATGGAGATGCATCCCAAACATGGCTACAGTGAGAAGAACATTTCTTTAGACACATGCGACAACCAGGCCTGCCTAAGCAAAACAGTGTACTGTAATCACCAAAATTCCTTTTCTATGTCCTAATGACAGTCTTGGTTGTCAAAACAAGAGCCAGTGGATGACGGTTTCTCCTGAAATGATACTCAGCCACATTAAAGCAACCCTATGCATGAGCAGTGTGAGAGGATGGCTCCTCTGAGACTACCCTCCTACCCAGACACCATGGGGACATTACAATTAACGAGAGGAAGTTTGCATGTGCTTTGAAAGGCCAAAACAAATGCTGTCTTATCTGTATGAAGCAGAAGTGAAAGTAGTGGCCCATTAACATTCACTCACACACACGCACACACACACTCACACATACCCACACACACACACACACACACACACACACACACACACACACACACACACACACACACACTCACATATATACATACACACACAGGCTCAGAGATTAGAGAGCAGGCTGTGCCTGGGTATCCTATTATTAGAGTAGAGGTTTATGGTCAGAGAGCGCTGCAGGGAATCACTGAGATTAAATTACACAGACTGGGGACATCAAATGCAGGAAGAAGTTCCAGGACCCTAGGGAGATGGGCTCAGTTTAATCTGTAGGGGCGACAGATAGAAGAGCAGGAGAGGTACAGAACAAGATGAGGGGGGAGAGAGAGAGAACAAACTCAGCACCGTCACCTCCATTGGGTATGCTGTCCTCAGCCTCTCCCCTCCGCTGGGTCCCTCTGAGGGGATGTAACTCATTACGTGAAGAGGTCCCTGATTGGGTCATCTCTACGACTGGGAGACTGGATAATACCCCCCTCCCCTTCGCTTTGTAAATGAAGACAGAGCTGACGCTGGCTGTGCTGGGTCCACATTGTTTGTGTTACATGTTGAAGGAACATGAATGTGTGAAAAGGTTAATTAGAAGATGGACAAAACTCAGGCAGGATCCGTGCTGTCCTTCAATACATTTGGTTTTCCTGTTGTATTGACCCAGTCTCTGTCTTTGTGTCACTGGGACAGTGAGAGAAGCGGATTTTCCATGTTACACTTCTTGGTAAACTAGGACTAATCATTTTAAATAGAAAACTCATCTGGTCAACAGAAAAAAAAAAAATTCTTGACTTTCTGGCTGTAATTTGTTCCTGCATTCAACTGTGCTTTAGCCTGCCAATCACCTCATTTTTGTGAAGGTAAAACATGTGTTGTCATGGATACATAGTTTTGCTACTTTGCATGAGGTCAAAGATGAAAATAGAAGACCAATCTTGGCTCTCTCCACTTTCTATCGCGTTGTAGACCTGCTTGATTTTCCAGCTTCTCTTCATGCCAATGACACCCAAAATGGAAACTATTGTATGCAAAAGACACTCCCTGTAAAGTCGGTCAACAAAAGGAAATCTAAACATTGTGAGATGCTTTGCCAATAAAAGTCATGATTCAAATATTTGAAGAATGTTTCCATGAATCATTTGCATACAACTGGTTCCTCCAGGAGAGAGGGAGGAGAGGGAGGAGAGGGAGCGGCAAGAGAGGAGAGGATTCTCCTATGATGACGCAGATGCGCTGCTAAATCTATTTTTAAAGCTATTGAAGTGTGTGACACCCATTCATTACCGCAACCTTCAACGGAGTCTGAGAACCCAAACAAACAGAGAGGAAGAGAGAAGGAGAGAAAGAAAATGTGAGCAAAATATAGTAAAATAAATTAAGAGAGAAAGAGAGTAAGAGAGGAGACACAAACAGGAGACACAAACAGTAGGTTTTTAGTATTCAACCCTTTGATCATTGAGTTGTCATAAAATATGGATTAAGCTTCCATACTGTCAAATTTGTGGTGCTTTTAAGTTGAACGATTGTCTTGCTTGGAATAAGAATGGCTTGGTGGGGATGATCCTCAGCAGAATGACTTGGCATCACTTGAAAGCAGGAACTGCTGAGGTTCTATCATGGCCAAAGCAAACACAGCTGGCATTCATTAGCTTCAGCTACAGACTTTACGTCAGATAACACTGGATTCTTTTTCTTTCTCATCTCCCTTTTTAATAAAGTCAAATGTTTTCTTAAATGTGTTCAGAGCTGAATTGAAAAGGCCCTCTAGGATGCATAGCGGTACGTGTGGACTAGAAAAGGCTGAAATGCAATTCTCATTCTACCCACACTATACCCAATAACAAGGAACAGGTGCATGCTTCCTCTCTATTCTCATTCGGACAAAGAGCCCACATTCACCATTGAGGTTAACCGGCAAACTAAGGCCCAAGGCTAGCCCATGCTCTTGCACTCAATGTACTGTATGTGTACAGTAGATGGATCAAGGTCAAACTATGTCTCAGAAGAATGAAATAACTGCTTGCACTGCTTCATTTATAGTATAGTGCAAGATACTGTGCAACCAGAATGAAAAGGATTCTAAAATGAAGATCCCCATGTCCATCTTCTAGACAACATACCTTGAGATAGTGACTGTCCAGCAAAGACTCATATGACGGCAGAAGATAGTATTTTTTAAATGATCTTACTTAGACTTAATACATGTATCCGTCACTAGAGTCTACTTTATGCTGAGCAACAGCCATGCAATACAAATGTGATTTTTGTATTTATATAACTCGGCTCTAGACTAAACCCTGAGAGAAAGTATTCACTCTGCCCTTCTGATCTGTTCAACTGCCAATCTGCTATTGACCACAGAGCCCCGGGTAGCAGCAACAATATACATCGGAATTCCAGTGCAATTCTTTGAGATGACCCTAAGCAGCTTTCATGATACACTAAGTTTTCAAATCAAATTGGGAAACTACTAGTGTAGAGCACTATATAGTGTAGATATCAATACAGAATTTTAAAAGGGAAAGGTTTGAACATTCTTTAAATATGTATGCTTACAATTCACCTTCCTTTAGAATGATGTCAGAAACACCAGCAGACCACACTCAATGTATAGGAGGTGGATAAGCTACTGAGAAAATAATAAGGCTGCATATGTTGTATTTGTGGCTCATATAAGGAATGTGTCTAGTGCAGTGAGAGTACACTCTGGCCTGGACAAGATGGAGTCACAGCAAGGCAACACCATACACCCTGGGAGTCTCCCAGCTGGTGTGACACAAGACCATCTGTGTGTCTGTTTACCCTCTCTGTGTATGTGTGTGTGTGTGTGTGTGTGTGTGTGTGTGTGTGTGTGTGTGTGTGTGTGTGTGTGAGAGATTGCGTGCAAGAGGCTGCCTGCTCATGTGCATGTGTTGCTTTTTTATTGTTTCATACGGATGAAGCAAAGCACAGAACTATACTATCCAAGGTTCAGCCATTTTCTAAATCTCTGATACACAAAGGATACCAAATCAGTTACATTGACAGTTCACAAATGTAAAAAAAAATAAAAAAATTCTAAATTAGTATTTAGCAATTGAAGTGAAGTACTAGTACTCATTTAAAGTTGAATTCAGAGTTTCAGATAAAATAGACAGTGAAATGAGAGTCCGTGACCCATAGAGTATAAACCATTCAAAGAAGCTCTGGGGCTAAATAAATATGGTAAATAAAATCCTTGAAGTGCTTATATTTCTGCCATAACACTATACTGTTTTGTCCACTGACTGAATGGCACCTTCACAAGGAAAGGAGAACACATACACCATCTATTTTCCTTTATCGACCTTTGCCTCATATAGAGTTGCAAATGTGATTATCACTTTGACGAGCTAAGCTGTTGAAACTTTAAACCTTAGTGAATGTTTGGCTTGTTCTTGCCTTACATGAGCTCTAATATACTCCCTTCACGTGACAGTCTTAATAGCTCTTACGATATTACAAGCTATTATAAGCACTTTGTGCCTACATTGCACATAGCCTTCCATGTCACTTACTTTCCCTCAATATGTAAACAACATGAAGCAAACATGCAGTCACCTTGAAAAGAACCAGCCAGATTAAGTGAGTTAAGCTAACTTTTGGTGTCATGGTTTATACTGGTAGAATAATTGAATGTATTTTAAACATTGCTCTACCAATCATCATAACCAAACCCCACCCACTATGTCATCCAATTATATGATACAATTTTATCTTAAATTGCCCTTGAGCACAAGACTATGTTGTTACGACATATGGTTCCAAATGCTAAAACGTGGCAACTCAAACTTTCCCTATCTGTTCAAGGCAAAGATCGCTTAACACTCTGACAGCGTAGAATTGATCCTAAATTTCCTGTCTATGTAAAATATACATTTTTATTCAGATAATACCTTTTGTTTCAATTAATTCAGTTGTTGAATAAGTTGCTGAAATTCCAACTATAAAAAAAAACACTTTTGACAAATTATCTTTTGACTATATGTATTTTATTAAAAAGACCAGGGTGCAAATATGAAATTAAAAAAAATAAAGACAAGCATATAATTTTAAGCATTTAATACAAACTTAACAATATAAACTATTTCAGTCCCTCTTGACATGTAAGACACTGACTCAAAATACTTTGTTATACCGTATTTGTATCAAGTATTGCACAATGTAGGTACAAAATTAATATTCATACGGTTACATTTTGTACATAATATAGCAAAATCTTTAAACTCTCAACTGAAAATACAACTCTTCGTTCAGAAAAAAGCAAATATTTCTACACTTGAATCCCACCACTAAGGAATACTCTGTACACAATCTTTAGAATATTCGATGTACTTTAAAGATGGATTTCTTTAACAGTTATTATCATTAAAAAAGAAAAATAACGAAAAGCTGCTGCAGCCATCACAGATCACTGGAGTAGTAAAAAGATATAAATGCAAACACCATGTCATAGAAACAATATATACTCTGATATCTTACAAACTCTGTACTAAATTAAATTATACAATTAGAAAAAGACCAAGTAACCCCACTTAGTAGTGCCAATTCATAAAAACCAGCCATGTCTTACCACCTGTAAAATACTGTAAGAGGCCAGACCTTGAAGCTTTTTTTTTTTTCTTCACTTTTTGGACTATTTATTTTCCAACAGTAAAAAATTATTCTGTGCTTGGTTGGCAAAAAGGAAAAAAGAAAAACAATGATGCATGTTGAATTTAAGTAACCAAGCTTGGATGTGTTTGTACAACAAGCTTCAAGTAGAAACAGACTCAAGGGGCACAGAAAAATCACCCTTGGGCACATGCACTTCACTGACTAGACAAAGAGCCACTTCTTATCTCCTTCAATGTCCAGTTTTCCAAATGTGCGTTTGTTTTTCTTTCTCTTTGAGCCAACTTCATTCATAAATAACATATCTTATTATGTGTTTAGTTAGCCATGACTGGCTGGAATTGCTGGTTAGAATACTGCATGTTGCTCAGACTAAAGTTCAGGCCATCCATAAGGGACTTGTCATTGAGGCTTCCGTAGGCCGCAAACATGTCAAAGGCATTGTTGTACTGCAGTGAACTGAGGCCCAGAGAGCCCTCGCCGGGGAACACTGCTCCAGGACTCCCCTGGCCCTGCAGGCTGGGGAACACAAACTCCTTGGCGTTGGGGGACAGAGCAGAGGCCTTCTGCTGCTGACTGCCCAGGCCATACAGAGAGTGCATGGACGTGGACATGGCTTTCTGCTTCAAGAGGGTGTTCACATTCAGGCCCAGGTTGTTGGTGGGGGAGGTGCGGGCCACCTTGCTGCTGCCAGTGCTGCCGCTACCACTGGCGTTGGTGTTGCTGCGGCTGCTGCTTTTCATCTTGGTGGAGCCGAACTTGGTGGCGGCAAAGGTGGCAGTGGTGAAGGTTAAGGGCTGGGTGGAGCGTGGCATGAAGGAAGGGCTGACAGAGGCAGACTGTCCGAAGGGAGGTGATGGGGAGCTGGACTCGGAGGAAGCCCCGACAGGGTCACTGATTGGCATGAAGACCTGGGCCTCCGGATTAAAGCTGTTCTTTATCTCCTTGTCCAGCTCGGACCCATTCTCATTGTTATCATCGACATAGAGCACCTTCACTGGTCCCTTCTCCCCGATCTGGTAGGAGACTTCAAACGGGTCAATCCAAACACTTAAGTCCTGAGGGAGGTTATTCCTGACGTCTTCGATGTCCAGCCCACTTTCTTTGGCTGCTTGCTCCACCACAGGGTCCACCTTCTCCCCTACGTGGATGCATCTGTATCCTGAACCTTTGTATGGCTTGTCTGGGTACCAGTGACCTTCATATTTCTTCTTCAGTTGCCTCTCAAGTTCTTCACCAAAGATATTCACTCGTCGACGGGGGAGTTTGTTGTACAAGTAAGAAATTATAAAATTGAGGGCTACTTGAATTTCAAGCTGCATAGCTGCTTCAATGTGGAGGGTGATTCTTCTTCCTTCAAAGAGTTGATTTTTCGGAGCGGTGCAAAAACTTCCAAGGCAGCAGTGATCAGTGTAATGAGTAAACTCAGATTAAGTGCTTGTTCCTGAAAAAGATATCCTTTCTTCCACAGGGTAAGGTCCTTAATCCTTAAAGAGAAAGAAGAGCAGACGCGTTATGCTCTAACCTTGTTCAATGTTCCAAGAAAAACACACATTTGAATTTATCCATGTAGTAATGGTTTTCAAGTAGCCATTATGTGTTTCAAATACAGTTAATAAGTTACTACTTTCTGCTTTAGACAGTAGTAAAAATATCTGGGACACTACATTCACCTCCACATTGCAGTGCAGTATGTCAGCTGAACAATACCCACAGCTATAAATACACATAGGCTACTGACTCACAGAGACAGTGTCAGCAGTGTGTTCCCTAGTTGCAGTCAAGTGACAGACAAACGCGAACACAGTTGACCCCTGACTAGTGGTAGATGTTACAATAATAATAATAATAATAATAATAATAATAATAATAATAATAATAATAACAATAATAAGAAGAAGTAGAACAGACCAATGCAGGACTATCGTAAACAAATTGCTTTTACAGCAGAGAACAATTTATAGTGTGGATCCCCAAGAAACATATGTTGACTACAGTACAGGTATGTTGACTTTGGCATTAGAAAAAGTCGATAAGGTCAATGCATCGATCAAGACAAGAGGTTATGATGCCTGCAACAAAACAATCCATTGCATAGGTTTGCAATAAAATAATCATGCTCAAATTACAGACCAAGGTCATTAACGTCAGTTTACGCGTTTCTAATCAAGGGCAAGAGCAATCAACTTAAAAGCGAAATTTATGATATCAACCAACAGCATCATCCCGTTTCAAATATAGCCTTCTTCATTTATCTCAAAATCAAGGGTGGGCACGAAGTGTGTCTGACACAAGAAACTTAGCTAGGCTGGCTAGCATGACAACCTGGACTGTGGTGGAAAACATAAGGACAATGATACGCCGTGCATGTGCAGGGTTTGGTTCTCGAAGAATTTTCAACGTTTTAGGGAGACCATACATGGCAGGTTTTGTATTCTAGTGCATTCCAGCTAGCTAGTGTAGTGGTGGGTGGTAAAATGCACAGCTATAAGCAAACACATAACGTAACGATAGGTGTGTGGCACTGTAGCTACAAACACAAAACAAAATAGTTATCAAGTTTGCTACTTACATTGAAATTCACAGCATTCCTTCTTGCAACAGAGGCAGCATCAGTTGTGACGACTAGCGAGCTGTCAAAAATGTCCGTGTACAGCTGTCAGCTAACTTACTAGGGGAAATGGTTCTCTATACTTTCTAGTACAACTTTCTCTATTGTGTCGGATATCTACGAGTGTATTCCAAGCGGCTTTCTGTTTGTGGGTTATTTAAATGATTCTAAGAAAGCTACCGTGCTTGTTCCCCCTGCCTGGGAGTTTTTACAACTCTGTCGGATGAAACTTGGGCGCCGTAATGTTTATATAGTGGTCCTCCGCCAGGGACACAGAGAAGGCGGTAATGCGGCTCACAGCGGTCAACACCCAGTTAAGGCGTGTTATTGGCCAGCTCCGACATTCGTCATACCCTGCTGCTTCAGCGGGGATTTGATTGGCTTGTTATTGAGTCCGTCAGGTTCCTTTTTCTATTTATGGTAGTGGTTTGGCTTTCATGTGCTTTGGACTAGTTTTATGACGCTGCATTAATGTAGATATTTACATTTACATTCCGAATTAATGTGTTGTGATTCCTTCGGGGTTGGTACTGACTCAATTAACGTTTTCGATTTAACTCTTTGTAGAGAGTAAGGCTGGGTCCATAGTAACTGCAGCATATAGATGCTCTGGTCTCTACCACTGACATTTTTATGTCTTGAGCCTATAGGAAGAATCTTTTAAGCTATTCGAACACATCTCTGTATGCCTGAAGTTGAAGATCCCTTCTGAGGCCTCATTTTACGAAGGATTGTGTAGCTGTCACAGCAATGCCATTTCTAATAAGGATTATGGAAGAAAAGAAACATTCCGTGTTTGCACAGATGAAACTCCATTGTCATTTGTAAGTATTTCAGTATCTGGCACAGTACCTACAATTAATCCATTACTAAAAGGCCACAGTCTATGGGATTGTGAAAGTGGTTTGTTACACAATGGGCCAGGCTCTGCCTGTGGTCTGTTTGTGTTTAGCAGCTGTGTGTCGAGTTTAAGCCTCTCCACCAGGCCTAAGGTGCATGACGTCACAGCCTGTTTTTACCTATTATGGCCTCCAGAGCCCTGTCATTGAAATTAAAATACATTACTGAATGAATAATACAGTTTGGGTATTTGAACACGGAAACACCCAGCCAGGAAAAAAAGATGTAATGGCTATAATGCTATAATGCTATATGTAATGCTATATTTGTTTCACCGGATAAGAGCAGCCATATTTAGTGGGCAGCTGTTAGCTTTTTATGGTTTATCTGGAGGGAACTGCAGTGGAGTGTAGTCAATGCAATTTGAGAGGCAAGTATACCCGTCAGCAATCAATAATAATATATCTAGGAAGTCTGGGTGTCTGTATGTGCCATTAGATTTTGAGGCCAACACTTAACTGTCTATTCTCGTTGCTCAGAGGTGTGGAAGAAAAGCCACAAAAAGCACAGTTTACAAAACACAAACCTGCGTGACGGGGTTGCGTTCCTCATCAAAGAAAGGCCTTAAATAGCCGGGTGCAAGCGTGAATTTGCTGAAGGTGGACGTACAAAGCTCAAGGGCCATGGAAAGATAGAAATGGGGCCCTCACTCTGTTTACATCACAATTCTATGGCTACAACCTTTTGTATTTTATGTCTTTCTTTGATCAAATGGGAAGTTGTTTTTTTTATACAAAAGGTATTCTTTATATAAATCCAGAAAAGGGCAGCCATACTGTAAGATGGCAATGTATGTACTACCTTGACCCATTGACATTTCCCAGTTGCTTTAATTATCACAATTTTAAGGTTTAAATTCAGATGCACTGAATCTTGTAATATAAGACAATTGATTAAAAAAGCAATGTCAAGCACACTCAGGTCAAAACTAGAAGTGTGCCGGACACCAAAGGCATGGAGGAGCGCTCCAGCATCCAGATTGGCTCTCTGCAGGGGTGAGAGATGAGTCCCGCTCCAAGGAAGAGATCCTGTGTGATGGATGGTCTCGACACAAACTAAACACACTACAGGATCCTTGGAGACGCAGTGAGGCCACCACGGCAGGCCGGGCTCAACATCACTGGGCAGGAAATGTGTGACTACGGCCAAATGGTCAGGTAAGTTTCAGCTTGCACTCACATTGCCGGTCTATATCAGTATGTACCAAATAAAGTAGTATTCATGCAAATTATAGATAGATCAACAACACATGGTGTTTAGCAATTACTTATTTGTTGTTCTCTGGGTTTGTTTTGAGTGGGTCGGGTTTGGAATATTCTTGACTTCCTTGTGTTATCCATAGTTTTTTGTTGGCTTTTTAGACAAAGTATTTATGGTTAGAATTGTGAAATTGTTTTGTGCATGTGTCTGTGTGTGTGTGTGTGTGGGGGGGGGGGGGGGGGTATATATATCGAAGGCATACAAGGCAAACCCAAAATATTAGACACAGTACATCATTAATGTCACAATAACCTTGCTACAAATATTCTACATAAATCTTGAGGCCATGCTGAGAAGGGAACTCAGTAGTAGGATTACATGGCTTAAAGGCATTTACAGCTTTCCAACTCGCACAAACACCTGCTTTATCTCTCCAGGATTTTATGGAAATGTTGGAAAATGTGGTTGGTATGCACTCAACTCTGATCAAACTACCCAGGGAAATGAGAAGACGATGCTCAGAATCCTAAGGTCGTACATTTCTTAGGAGTAAAAAATGTAAACAAACAGAGGGTGCCTCAAATTGAAACCGTGGGCAGACGACGTGCACAGCTCCCTCATACATGAAGTTAACCATGGTTCCTGATCTAAGTAAAAACTCCTGCCTGTGAAGTTGTTTACAAATGCCGTAGCAGGCTGAGGGAGGGCTGGAGGCCTCCTCACACACTCTTGCCAAGACTCTGGAATGTCATTAATATAAGCAGTGTTAATACCTGCTTGTCCTCCACTCCATACAAACACACATACACAGAGAGGAAAGTAGCTCCAGAGCAAACCTACAATAATAAACTTGTGACTGAGGTTCTTTATAAAATTAGACTGCTTCCATATTTTTACATTAAGCAGTTGAATGTTTTGTAATGCAATGTGTATACATTTTATTACCTGTGGGTGTCAAATTAAGCAAGTTTTGCATTTCCCTACAGCCCAGATAGATAAACATGAAATCATGTGGGACAGGAAAATAGCAATGCAGTGTCATATCAGCTGTGCTCTTCCCACTTAATACCGTTCTGCTCTACTATTTAGTTTCGATTGCTAGAAGATTATGTTCTGCCTCCTGAGTACAGTGTCATGAATCCTCCAGCATAACATAGTCACATTACGCTTAATGACATCATGGTGGAACAGAGACAAGATCGTTGTTTTCCTGCCGCAGTAGATAGACTACCGAAACACAGTGCCCTTGCAGTCCGATCGACTTTTGAGAAATTCAATTACGCTCTGAAATGAACAGCCCCAGTGCTTGTGGATGGGATGGCTTTTGGGAACGAAAGCCATCCATTGCAGTGGGAATGTGTCACATTTCCATAAATACTGAGTACAGTCGGATAAAGCAGGAATGCTCTGGACTCCCCGGCAATGTGATTTGTTTTTTATCGTCCTCAGCCCTCTTTCATCTGGGCACTGACCTTCTCTATCTTCCTTAAAAAAAACATGTCTCATCTCCTACTCTCGTTGGTTATCAAATCTTTTGTTGAGCAGATGGAGGGAGGGATAGCGTTGGAATGGAAAATGTCAGCGTGTCAGGACGTGTGAATGACTGTCACTAAAATAAGGTTAAACCTTTACAACATCTGTGTTCTCACTCAACTCTATGAGACCCATTGAAGTGTCTAATGACTGCTTAGGCATGTGGAGCGCTCACAAACCCTCCTATTGAGAAGCTGTCAGCCCCGTGTGCCAGAGGAGATGTCGATGCAGTCATGGTAACTTTTCTTACAGACTACCCCTTGCTCTTGCACAGTTACAGTAGCACTAAAGTGCTATTTCCCCACCCTTCAACCCAGGACTTAAGTGTCAAATATAATTTCTTGAATTGCCTTTTTTCAATCAAATTAGTGGAAAACAACACTTTGAATACAGGAAGACAAACTATTATTATTGTGGCTTTTTTTGTCTCTTACTGCCTTGAAACACCAGAGAGTGAAGATGAGTAGAACAACAAATATTAAATGGAACATAACAGTTTTTATGATGGCCTATCTATAGAAGGTTCAAGGCACTGTGCAAGAGTACTGGTTACTCATTTAGTTGAATATTAACAATGTAGCCTGTCAACAGTAAACTTCTCAATGGGAGCTCTGGTCTTCTTGGCTTGCGAGGGCTGACACAGTGCTGCTGGTGTAACAGAAGAAGGAGGAGCCGTATTTCGCTGATGGATCTCCTTTGATAGCCCTGAAGGAAGGTGATAGGCTGGCTAAAAGAGGGCGAGAACACCAAAAAAAGAGCTATGAAGCGGAAAACAAGTGTTTTAGGGCCACTGTACTGTATGTAACCGCATCAGCAATTCAAGGAAATCTCCTAGGAGAAGAGAGAGAGAGCTGGCACTTCAGTTGAGTAATCAGTTTGGGTGGTCAAGAAATGTCTACGTAGTTAATCTAATCAATTTAGGTGATTAATTGGAACTTCACTACACAGCTGCTAATTTGTGATTTGGTTATTGGTTGTTATTATTTCAGGTGTGTGTAGACAACAAGAGGAAGGCAGGAGAACCTATTCCAAAGTGCGCAGGTGCACTTCTCTGTTGGATAAGTAAACAGTTTGTCCTTCTCCAATAGCAAAGCCAGTGCTTTTCCCCTTTCCCTTCCTCCAAGCTCAGATTCATCCAAACCAACGTCATGTGTCCCCCTTTGTTATGCCACCTCCTGTGTGAATGCAATACAAAGGGCCAAACAAGGCCACACCAGTGCCTGCCACAATACAGCTGAGCTGTGTCAATCCCACAAAGGGCAGTCGTGTTGGGAAATAGTCTTTGGGCCAATTGCTTACAGACGCTTGGGAAATTCCTACAGCATTGCACTTCTTGGTTTGATGAAATGAGTTGTAACACTAGTCAACATTTTGTATATAATGCATAGAGCTTCCTTCAATAGAGTTTTCTATTGGGCTAAGTATTACATGGCCTTACCCATGGTCCTAACATTGAAGAGTAATGGCAAAGGCAAAACCCTGATTTTGATAACTTACTTGCTTGTTCGAAAGCTTGTTTATCTAGGTAACTGGTAGTTGATTGAGTCCTCTGTTAGGAAATGGGCCTCTGTTTTGGTTTGCTATCTGTTCTTAGACCTCTGCCCTCAGTAAGCAGTAAAAGAAGCTGAAGATGTGCTACAGCTACATCCCACACTGTGCCTGGTAATGTCAAGTTATCCATTATTCCTCTTTATTCGCACTTTGGCAACTTCCCTGTAAATCATTATCACTGTAATCTGTACATGTGAAAGACATATCCCGCATGCACGTTTATAGCTGACATAGGGATACAGGGCTGGTACTGATAAAAGGACTTCCCATGGAGTATTATGGCCACTCTGTTGCACCGCTACAAAACATTCCGCCTTTGAGCAGTGGCTGCCTGGAGTTTACACAGTGCAGTGTTTGCTGTCTGCCCTGGGATGGGGTGTGGGTGGGAAGCATCCCACATCCCTAATCCTGGACCAGGTCTCAGGGTAGCAGCAGGCTGGGAAGAATGTCACAGGGAAGTGGAGACTGATCCCATGTGAGTGTGAAAAAACATTAATCACAGATTCTCCCCTGATTGAAATGGGAGGTCAAAAAGTTAACTTGATGCTACTATTCAATCTATCTTTCCTTCTATCTTCCTCTCTCTTTCTCTCTTTCTCTGTCTGTCTATTTCTAGTAGTTTGCCTACTGCCCTCCACACACACACACACAACCTACCTCTTTTCTGTTATGAGAATTTTTTCACTTGCCCCATCACTTTCTTGGTCAATTTCCTCCTCCCGCTGCCCTCTCTTTCCATCTTTGCACTCATTCAAAGTGAGCCTGGCAGTAGTCTGGAGGTATGCCAGTACAAACAGCTTGGGCAAACCTGTTTCCAAAGCAGGGTCCATAAGAGCCATCCCCCCTACTCTAGTGTGTGTGTGTGTGTGTGTGTGTGTGTGTGTGTGTGTGTGTGTGTGTGTGTGTGTGTGTGTGTGTGTGTGTGTGTTCCCTACTCACATGACTTGCTCCAGGACATTGTGCCATAGGGTCAACACGTACATCCTCTTTTTCAACTCAAACAGGGCAGGCTCTATTGGTCATGCATGCCAATGCACGTGTGTGCACATACAAATCTTGGAATTATTTCTATTGCATGGAAGATCACAAATAGATGGTTTAAACATTGAGCCAACTAAAGAGTTATTAAGCTACCTTAAGCCAATTTGGGTTTTGAACAGAAACATTTTTAACATTTTTCAACCAGGGAAAGTATTAGACTGCCCTTGTCTTGATCTAAAGCTCTGCTCTACAAGAAAATGAATTTAACATCACTCTGTGTCAATGCATGCCATTTTGACGGCAGACGGTTTTGTATCTACTCCTGGCATCCTTGTATTTAACGATGTTCAATCATTTCAGTCAAACAAATGTGGCTAATACCAGCTGTCATGTTTTAAAATTGATACGTCAAAGTGCCATTTTCTCCTGGCTGTGGTTAGACCATCAACTTTTTAACTTGTTGAATCATTTTGTCCTTCCCTGTTCTAACTACCATCTTCCATCTCAATTAGTCTGTTCTATTGCTTCGAATAAATAAATAAAAAAGATCAAACGTGGCTTTGGAGAATACTAATCGCACTGAGCAATCTGCATCCTTCCTGCAAATTCAGACCTGCATCTGTGTTCCTAAGCATGACAGATTGCTGTTGTTAATTTGAACTGCAAAACACTGATGCACAAACGTCGCTCTCAAGCTGTTTAAAAAATCCACCTCCAACTGTGAATCATCGCTCCAACTCTCCTAAGTCCAGTGAGAGAGAACTAAAGTGCTCTTCACACCATTGTCTGAAACCACCTTCTCAACACCACAGATTTGTTTATAAGTGAAAAACCACTGGCCGGGGTTAAACTAGAGCTGAACTTACATGTCATCGACCACTTTGAGGACCCCTAGAAGAACGGTTGTGCTCCGTAGTTAGAGCCCCACTACCGGGGCTTAAGCGTCTGTGGCTGTGTGTTACGTAATAATCCCGAAGCCCACGGAGGTAGAGATGTTCTCTTACTCTCAAACAATAAAAGACAACGGACAGCGAGCTGCATTCATTCTTCACACACGCATTTACTCCAACATAACCTTTACAATGTAAGGTCTCACATTGAACAGGGAAAATGGCTCTGACAAGTCTAACAGACAGACTAATTCACTCCGATGGAGCTCTTGTTTTGGCTGTTTATTAAATGCAAATTGACAATTCCATCTTGTGTTTGTGTATTCATGTATTCATTATTGGCACAGGAAGATCTGAACACTGGGTCATCATCGTGTGCAGTCAGCGTTGCTACAGCTGATTTTCACCCAAAGTTTCTGTGTGGCTGAAAGGAGCTGCTGCTAGAATGCAGAACTGTTCCCTTTGGGATTATATGTTTTCAAGATATTACGTTACACGCCAGCCAAAAGAATATGAGGGACAGAATCAATAATGCCTTTCAGTGGGGAATGAGAATCTGTGATGAGCCAGGCTTGGGTTTCAACCCCAACCCAGGCCTGGCTTCAGCCTACGTCTCTGTAGGAATGAGCAAGGGCAAAGTGGGGTCTGAATACTCCCTGAATACGCTCTCTCCCTCTCTCTCTTTCTCCCTCCCTCTCTCTCCTTCTCCTTCAAAACTTGGCTTGCTTTAGATATTGGAACTACATACAATTTTGGAAAATCTAATCATAATTAGAATAACATTAGAAATTGTTTGGTCTACACAGACTGAACAGGCGAGCTAGAAGCCTATTGAGGGTAAATGACGGAAAATAGAAAATAACAAAAAATATGGTAAACCCTGTGTCGAGCTGTGCTGCATGGTTGTGTATTTGTGTATGTGTGCCTTTGTGAGTGTGTGTGTGTGTGTGTGTGTGTGTGTGCGCTCCTGTGCCTGCCTGCTGAGTTCCTCTCTAGTTTCCAGTCCTCCTCAGTTTCGCCCTATTTCAGAGACTGCTAATTAATCATGCATTATTGAGGGAAAGAACCAGGGAGTGTAATAGCCTTCACTGAAGTCTTTGCACAAAACTGACGAAGACCTTGATGGCTGTGTGTATGCGTGTGTGTGTGTGTGTGTGTGTGTGTTTGTCTATTCATAAAGGTGCGTGTTAAATTGGGTGGTAATGTGCGAATGACAAATTGTGGGTACGTGTGAGAGAGAGAGAGAGAGAGAGAGAGAGAGAGAGAGAGAGAGAGAGAGAGAGAGAGAGAGAGAGAGAGAGAGAGAGAGAGAGAGAGAGAGAGAGAGAGAGAGAGAGAGAGAGAGAGAGAGAGAGAGAGAGAGAGAGAGAGAGAGAGAGAGAGAGAGAGAGAGAGAGAGAGAGAGAGAGAGAGAGAGAGAGAGAGAGAGAGAGAGAGAGAGAGAGAGAGAGTCTGCATGGTTTGAAGGGTGCTTCTGGTTAAATCACCTTTATCGGCTGTTGTATTTCCACACTGTATAACTCTGTATTCCTGTTTCCTGGCTACCTTATTCTCGGCTTTGGCAACATCCGTCCATAGACACATCTGAAAATCACCCTAGCAACAACCACATCATTAAGCAGTGCAGCCCAACATGTCCTTCTGGTCTCTATTGAAATGTTTGAACATGACAATATGTGAGCAGATTATCCTAGTAATCCCTCCTGTTCCCCCTGTTAAGGGTTGCTAGTGGCTAGCAGCGGTTAGCTTGTTACTATAACTGTCCATAGTTACCATGCGCCACAGGCTCCACGGCAGCTCGAACAGGTCACTTGCCCTTCCTTCCTGCATTGCCTCTCCCACCTTCCTTTTTGTTTGCCCTATTTTCTTCTCTCCACTTTAACTTGCCCTTACTTGCCCTTCAATGACTTGATCTCGCTCCATCTCTTTCTATCTCTCTCTCTTTTTTGCTCTATCTCACTCAGCATCACACTCTCTCACTCTCTCAGCGTACCGGACACCCTGACAGACTGCCAATGCCCGGTCGTGACCCATTCCCCATCCATCCCCCCCTCCCTCCCCTGTCCCTCTCCCTCTCCTCCTTCCGTTTCCATCACAGATAACGTGAACTAGTGCACACGTGCAGGAGTAAATCACCACCCTCCTCTCTCTCTGTGGCTCTTTAAATCATAGGCATTCCCTCCGTTTCACTCTCGCTCCACAACGCAAACACGCAGTCTCAACCAGATTTAATCAGAGGCTCAGGGGCTCCTGCCTGCGTGCAACAACAGAGACATAACAAGTCTGATTCAAGTTAAGTAAGGCTAGCCAAGGGATCGGATCAAAACTTTGAAAAACCTCTCATCAAATTAAATGTTTCAATAAAATCGAGGCAGCCTTGAGCAACCACCTGTCCATTTATGAGAACCCTCTAGATCTGTCTATACCAAGTGCTGGGAAATATGGCATAACGTGGCGATGACTGGAGTAGGGAGATTACAACAGCAGTATCTGATTAGAGCATGCAAAGTGTCTGAACAAACGGGCAGGTAGTTGCCTAGTATTTGTGGCATCATAGTGCGGTACAGTCACCGCCACACTTCACCATTTAGCCACCCACAGTCAAAGTACAGTGTTCACAGTGTAAGACCTAATCAGCAAACGCAGCGTTATATTACGACAGGTGGTTCCCAAGTTATGAATGACTAACTTGGCGTGATAATAAACTCCACGTCACCACTGATGAATCCAAGATCATTGACCCTTGAACCTGTTTGCTTGAACAAGCTACTTTTTTATTTCTAACTCATGGCCTTGGCTGGCTCATTCTATTCTCCTACAATATGCACAGTACCAATTTGTTTGGTAGATACAGAGGGATTTAAAATGTTACCGTTTACGAGCCACACCAGCCGTGAGCTAAACAAGTTTCTTCGGTTTAGGGTAACATGGAACATGCAGAGGGTACCATGGGAGTGTGATGGGTCACATGAGTGGTGTGCGCGCTGTCTTTAAAAATAGAAGGTGACAAACAGACGGACTCATCAGCCCGGTGACTGTGCTGTAGGTGGTACACCTTACTTTTATAGGAGAAGAACCTGTGATTTATAATGGGCCTACTGCACTCCCTTGATTCGATATGAGAATTCTCTAAGTGCTGCTTGATTGGTGGGCCAATGTTGACAACCTGCTCTAGGTCGGCCTGGCTAAGCCCCTACTGGCTTTTTTCCATTTTTGATTTAAATCTTCTGTGTCAAATCTACGTTAGTTGGAATCCCCCCGCCCTGCCTAATGAGGCCGCCCGCACAGTTCTGAGGAATGCTCCAGACGTTAATGAGAATATGATGGATCACGTCCAGAGTAATTGAAATTGATTAATCATTTGTGCATTGGAACTTACGGCTGCCCGTCACCAGGAGTTATGGCGGTTAAAGGCGGGCCGAACCGTGGCAGAGGGCAGCAATATTCTGCATATCATGCATGCCCCCAGGCAGACAGGCAGGCAGGCAGGCAGGCCATCAGAACGGATCAATAGCAAACAGAGCCTGAGCTGAGAGGCTTGCCTGGCACTGACAGCTGATTACCACTACCCCTGTGGACTGCAAGGGAGGTTATGGATCCACGTCCCTCAATTGCCCCTCCAGGTACCACTCGGTCTGATGGATATAAGCTGTATAGGTAAAGTGTTGTTGCAGTCATTTTCCTATACTATTTTTAGAAGCTTCTGCTGCCATTGATGTAAAAAAAAAATGCATGTTGATTTGAAACGCAAATGCACGCACAAACATACTTACGGTGGCTTATGTGCAAAAGTATATTATTCCAAACGCACCACATCTGACTCATCTGGCCTGGACTGTGAAACCACTTTGACAGGAAGTGGATTAGGTGGGACATGGTCGGTTGAATGAGGACAAGCCCACGACGGATCACTGTAATCCTGCCATGCACAGATCTGATGGGAGAGAGTGGCACCAATCTGAGACCAGAGGAGGACAGCCCCCTGAGGTAACATCAGCTGTTGCTGCTGGCTAGCAGTCCCAGCCAGAGAAAAAGGCCTGGCAAGGTACGACAGGACGAGGCCACTGCAGTTTAATCTTTACATAATTTGCAGGCGGAGGAAGATTCAATTCCAATTCATTCCCTACTTTGGCACCAAACCCAGCCTTCAAAACGACACAGCAACGTTTCCTCTGATTGTACTCCATCCTTTAATTGGCAATGCATACTCTTAGTATAGCGTGGGGTTGTGTAGTTAAATGTTTGCAGTTGAGGCAGTTTGCTGTGTTATTTGTCATAGAATTCTGGCACAAGAGCGCTATGTTTATAATGAATCATCCAAAAAGCTGTGAGGCTTATAGCCCTTCTGTCGTTCCTCTCCGTTCTGCTGCTAGATGGGCAGAGCACACTTAAAGATAATTCCTTTCCTATTTGGCTGGGGAGGAAAACTTTTTGACCCAAATAGAAATAATTGTGGTTGCAGCGATGGGTGCAAATACTGTATGTATTTACAAGAAAGAGATAGAACAGTTATGCAATATCTTATTTGTGGCACATACACTTCAAATAGGATGTATTCTTGGATTATTTATATTTGTCTGAACTTGTCTGTGAAGGTGATCCAGCTCATTGTCTGTCTAGTGTTCTCCGAGCCTCTTGTACTGTGTGCTACTGGTGTGCAAGTCAGTCATCAAGGGACGAAATGCCCAATCATGAAAGGGCTGACCTTGCATGAGACCAACACAGAAACCCCATGACCCGTTTCTAAATCAGCCTTCACATACTTGCATTGCCCTGCTGCATTCTGCCAAAGATGCTAAAGTGTATCTGTGTCCTGGTGCCCTGTCACTTCCTGTAAAAGGTCACATTGACACTCGTTTGTCATGCCCCTACAGCATGTTCCACCAAGAAGGGTCCCCCTGCAGCCCGCTGCCAAGCAACCCCGGTCACTCAAACTTTTTTGCCTTTCAAAACACTTTTTTTTTTTCATCTTTCACATTCTCTCGACACTCTGCAACCAACTGAAAGCAAAATAGCAGTGATTAAAAGCATCACAACAAGTATTGTATACAACAAATTGTCAATAACGTCTGATCCACTTTGCCTTTAAACAAAGTTTGTGTGGAAAAGATAACAATGGAGGCCGTCCTCGAGTCGCTGATTGATTTGGCAGCATGTCTACAGGCTCGCAATACTGTCGGTTGCAGCGTGACAGTCTCCTCTGGAAGTGGTCTAAGAAAACATTGCGTGTAGTAACAAGGTGAATAACAAATGGGAATGGGCTATGTAAGGAAAACTAAATGATAAATGAAATGGTGGCATTCCTTCCCTCTAGGCCTGTCCTTGAAGCATGGACGGTAATTGGGTGTGCTTAGCTGGTTTGAGAATTTCCTGGGGTGAAATATGCAGACTTCAAAAGGACAGTGGTAACATGGTGACAAACTTAAAACTTCAGACTATGGTATTCTCCTCTTGAATAATTCTGAAAGTTTACTGCCAGCTAAAAGTTATGAAAGTGTTTTTTTCTGACATTGGCCATCTACTGTGGCTGCAGCCTGGTTAAAGGTTTGACTGTCTAAGTAGGTCATCGTGACCCATAGTTTGGGAAGACCAAGTAGCACATGACCTAGATGTGTCCTACTTTGCTGACAGGGTAAAACATATACAACATAAACCTCTTGACCATGTCTGCATGTTTTATTTATCGAAACTTAAAATGCCAATCTCTGCGTGTGCGTGTGTGTGTGTGTTTGTGTGTGTGTGTTTTCTTTTGGTGTGTAGTTGTGTGAGAGCAAGTACATCTGACTGCCTACGTGTGTCAGGTCATCAAAATGCAAAACATTCTCAGGCTGTCATTGGACGGCCTTCAACAAACAGGTAAAGATTTTTCTCAAGTAAAACAACGCCGACCCCAAACACAGGCAGACATGCACACGCTGCTTTGGTCAACACCGTCTACTTCATAAGGGAAGCATTTCTAAAAACCATGAAAGCACCCATTTACACGTGAATAGGCAGCCCGAGAGGTGAATTAATACACGCTCATCCTTTTAACAATTTGTCCGCTTCTTGTTTTCTCTTAGATCAGCGAACTGAAGGACCTCTCCATCTCTCCCTCTCTTTGTGTAATGAAAGGACGAAAACAGCAGGATGAATGAAAAGAACGGCTGCTATTCCTGTCATATTAGAGGAGTTCAGACCTCATCGAGAGAACATTGACGTGCGTCACAGATGTCTGTAGTGTGTGTGTGTGTGTGTGTGTGTGTGTGTGTGTGTGTGTGTGTGTGTGTGTGTGTGTGTGTGTGTGTGTTTGAAAACGAGCAAGGATTTGCTTTGCTCTCAGTACTGCTATGCCCTACCCTCCTAACCTTCATGGTGAAATGCATGAGGAAACGGGAAGCAAAAAGTGGAAAGAGAGCGGGCGAGGTAAGGGAGCGGGGTAAATGAGAGCATTAATCATCTGAACGAGACATATGAGTCAGTAAGCAGAATTATGCTCGGAATCTCACCATCAGCATGTTAGCATGGTCACTGGATTTGGAAACCCTGTGCGATGTGGGGGTGCATCATCAAAATCTACAGTTATTACATCAGTTCTCTCACTGTTGTTCATGAGAAACCTCTGTCTTCTGGAATGTCTACAAGCCCAGAGAATTAGGAGCAGGAGGAAATGTAATGTTGTGGGACACGATATGGAAAGAGTACAGGAGGAATCGGGGAATTGGAGAGAGGAAAAGTTTGCAATGAGGGGCTCTGGAGGGGGATCACTGAAACAGTCACATGAGATCAGTGGTGCATGGGGGATGTTTGTGTGTGTGTGCGTGCATACGTGTGTGTGTGTGTGTGTGTGTGTGTGTGTGTGTGTGTGTGTGTGTGTGTGTGTCTAAATGCACACATGTGTTACAGTGTGTGTGAGTCTCTCTAGGGGGCAGGAGGGTATATCCTGAGAGGGGCAGACACTGTGACCCCCCTAGCCTCTGTCCCCGGTAGAGACAAGTGCCCTACCCAGCAGCCATGTTAGAGAGAGACAGGGAGAGACACAGAGGCAGGCAGACAGAACGAGAAGATTGCCAGACAGAACGAGAACCAGGAAGAGCGTGACTGGGGTTCCGGGGACCACAACTTTGTGACCTGGAACTTTTTGATTGACCTCTGGGATTTGTGCGCCGCTGTTTGGGATTAGAGCTCAGGGATAATAATGTGTGCTGGAGGCCTGAGGAGGGGGCTGGAGGGGGGGCGAGTCATGGTAATCCTGTGCGGAGGCTGTTTTTAGGCTTGGCCCCCGTGGGGACACACATGGGGGACGCGGGCCAACCAGAGTCGGGATGACTCCGGCCATGTGGAAATATCAAGTCATGGCAGTTACGTAAGGCAGAGGAGAGGCACGCACACACATGCAGAAGGGATTTTGCAGAGACAGCAGGTGATTAGAGAACCGAAAGGTCAACCATATAAGTCATATCACAAAAGTGTGTAATTACCACAAATACCTTTGAAAACCTGCACGTCTAGATGCAATACCTCGGATAACTTGGATTTGACCTAACCCCCCACCCCACTAACCCCAAACCTCCTTACATGGGCTGGCACTAGGAGGGCTTGGGAGCTAGACATAGGAGAAGACATAGCTGACTAGTTGTGGGGTGTTAGTATCTCTGGAGCACACTCCCTCCCTCTCTCTGCGTACCACACAAGGGCTAATACGGTATAAGGTTGTGTGCATCATTTGTATTTGTCCAAAAGGACCAAAATATCTCCTAATGGCAACCACGGGTGCACCAGCTTCTCTGGGTCATATGTTTTGGTCATGCCCGACCCTGATTCATTTCTGGGCTTCCATTGTTGAATCCTTTCCATCCATTTGTGATAAACGGCTTGTACCTTACCCCCTAATAGCTTTTTGGGGGGGTCGCTAATACAGAGGAGGCCTGTCTAGTTACCAAATTAATGCAATTGCATTTGCCTCTCTCTCTTTTTATTTTATATTATTCTATTTGCTTACCTGTATATATTTTCAGAATAATTGTTGTATGTATTTATTAATGAATGTTCTCTAGTAGTACACTAGTACTAGTATCTTTACATGAGTTTTTCTTTGTTTGTTTAAATTTTTTTCCGTGTCTACCCTTACTGTGTTCTTGGACTGGGTGGAGGGAGGGAGTGTGTGTGTGTGTGTGTGTGTGTGTGTGTGTGGGGGGGGGGGGGTTATGAGACTTAAAAAAATCAGAAAATATCAATAAAGTGTTTACAAAAAAATATATATATACTTTGACCTATCACAACAAGCAGTGCCATGACTGAGTAGATTAGCGCATGAGCACCAGGCTCTGGCATGTCCCCTGCCCTCCCCCTTGGCTGTGGCTTCCTCAGCAGAGAAACACTATGTTCAGCCGGACGGCTGTCTATCTCTGGTCTGGGGCCAGCCCATGGTCTTGTCCTCCGTCATTGACAACCCCCCCCTCCCCACACACAGATTGGCCCTGCAGGGCTGCATGGGCCACTTGTACTTCCACAGCCGCCTATGACGCTCTGAGCCTCTTACACAAGTCTCTTAGCGCGCACACACACACAAATACCTGAACACATTAGGCGCTCTCACACCTTGGAGCTGCCACCGTTCTTCAAGAGCGACAGGGAGAACAGAACAGTCTGTTATATCACATCCAATCACACGCCACTGGAATGGTCATTGAAAATCAGAACGTGATATTTTGGGAACAACAGCACGGACACAGACCACTGTCCTTCAAATGAACAAAAGAGTGATTTAGGTACTCTACCGCCTGTTCCTGTATCATGATATCCATAAGATTCCAATACTAAAGTTATGTGAAACACGATGACACCACTCCTATGTAAATGAAGCACAACTCAATGGGATGTTATTTCCATGCGTGCGTCAGTGGAGACGCCCAGCCAGTGTGTTTCTGAGCTACAGCGCTCAGTCACGCTGCCCCTCTATGGCAACCGACTCCTGGACAAAATTACCCCCGTGGACAGACAGACACAGTACACCGGACTGGCCTGAATAGGAGGAGATAAAGTTACTGCTCCACCTCAGTCAGTTATTAATGCTGAATCTTCACGTCACTGCTGCTGTACATTCATATTATGAAGTTTGAATTATTATGAATTATTATTATAATTATCATTTATCATACTTTTTTATTTCTGTGTCTATTGAAAGTTTGGTTGTAACAAAGTTTTTGCTTCTCTGGCGATCCTTCAGATTGATAACGGCTAGGACTTAAAAATCGCATATAAATCACATTCTGGATTATAAACTATGACCCAGACTATGGCATTATTTGTAAATGAAGATGTATTGGCACAATGCGGTTTTATTTGGAGGTCTCCACTTTGGCTTCCGTACAAACAGGTCGGTGCTCAGGGTCAGCAGGGCTCCCTAAGCGCCACGGCGAGGAGCCGGGAAACCTTACAGCTGCTTCTAATCCACCGAGGACATATCTCATATCTTAATTACTGTAGTCCCCAGGTCTCCCTGGTCTAATAACTAAACCCCCCCGCCCCCCACCCCACTGCTGCTCCCAATCCTCCCCACAGCTAGAGACTCAGCAGATGGAAGGAGTAGAGGGGAGGAGAGGTGAGAGGGGATGAGAGAGAAAGAGAGGAAGGCGGAGATAGAGAGACTATATCTGGCACTGCTCAGCCTCTCAACCAGGCAGAACAGACAGGGCTCAACCAGGCACTCGTTTACCATCTGGGCTAATCGGTCAAAACTAGCTGCACACACATTCCCACGCACACACGCCAGCACACACACCCCTGCACACACTCTCTCTCACACACACACACACACACACACACACACACACACACACACACACACACACACACACACACACAACTATTGAAGGCAAAACATCGAATATTGACCAAAAGGGAGTTGATATTTATTGGTATAATAAAGCTGTAATTGTATCGGACCGTCAAGAATAAATCGCAGAAAGTTATTGCAGTCATTGATTTGCAATTGTGCGATGATTTGGTTATTACTCAAGTGGAGGTGGGAATAGACCAGTGACCGGCCGAAAGAAACACGTCAGTGTAACGCTATAGCCCCATACTGTAAATAGCCATGCGCTGCTGTAAATACAGCCAGTAACCTATGGCTGGTCAATGGAAGGGTCCCATGGCTAACATAAGCCTGGCATGTGGCAGCCCTGTCTGAGAACATATGTCCTGGTGAGGATCAATGGAAGATATAGGCCAGTATTAGCACAGACGCTAACGCGGCTAATCACCTAACTTTCTAAGATGTTCTCCTTGCTACCGGCGTGCACACACACACACACACACACACACACACACACATGCGCGATGGTGCGCGCACACACACACACACACACACACACACACACACACACACAAGCAAGTAAGCAAGCAAGCATGGCTGCTTTACTGACCCCAATCCTTTGCCAATGGGCCTTCGGGTCAACAAGCTATCTCATTATCAGTTTTGGTTCAGTGTGTGTGTAATGTATGTGTGTGTACGTGTTTGTGTTAGTACTTGGGCCCATCCAAGTCTATGTCTATGTAAGTAAAAGCACAAAGAAGAATCTTGACAGATTGCAACAAGCATCAGATACATCTTATTCTTGTCCTTGCTTACGTACTTGCAATCTCAAAGAGTGTAGGCCGTGAACAACACTTAAGATTATTTCCCTGTCAAATGCACAAACAAAAATATTGGGCGAAAAGGCACAGCCTAATGAATATATTTAATCGAGCAGCTGCGATAGAGTCATCACTGACTAAAGTAACTCAAGGAACCTCTGCCCACCTCCACTTTGAGGGAAAAAACATAAATACACACATAAAAACCCTCAAACTCAGAAACACGCAAACACACCGGTACTCATACTCTCTCTCTCTCTCTCTCTCTCTCTCTCTCTCTCTCTGCATTGTCTTCCCTGCTCTCTTTCTCTTTCGTTTGCCTTCATGAATGTTTGATGGTGCTGGCAGCTGCTCTCTGGGTCTAAGGGTGGGGTGGTACGTGTTCCTGCTCCGCTGTCAGAAACACAGGCTCGGTATTGTTGCTCTCCCTCCACCACAGGAGCTATGCAGCCTGGGTCAGGGGCATGGCATGCTTATTTGTTCATGTTTGCATGAGTGTGTGCATATTTAGATATTGATGTCAGCAAAAGACATTCATATGTTTTGTACAGTGATTTTTTCTGATGCCCCAAAAACTATTTCGATTTTGTCGATGAATATAGCCAACAGTTATTTCAGGAATCTCAAGAACTGAAATAAAGGTTACTTTCCTCCTACACAAATCCCCCGCCTATGTTGTTGTCTACCATTCTCATTTTTTTGCAGCCTTTTGTTTCCATTGTTCCATATTCTGAAGACTGAAGCAGTCTTTGTCATAAACAAGGGAATAGTGTTCCAAATCAATTTCCCTATTTTTTGTTTGTTTGCTTTTGCAAATGGAGGGCTTTGTTGACAAAAGCAGGCATTCGAATGTTCGTTTCAAAGATCCATAGTAAAGAGGTTGTTCAAAGGACAAACAACAGCTCAAGAAAAGACATCACTTACAGTCACTTTAACTCTCTCTCTCTCTCTCTCTCTCTCTCTCTCTCTCTCTCTCTCTCTCTCTCTCTCTCTCTCTCTCTCTCTCTCTCTCTCTCTCTCTCTCTCTCACACACACACACACACACACAGCGAGAGCTTCCACCTATCCTGGCACCCTGAGGATTGTCTGAAAGAACCATATGTTCCACTGGGCACTCACAGCAACAGTCTCAGCCCCATCATACACCTGTCTCTCTTATGCAAATCGGAAGGGAGGCAAGACCAATGACCTGCGAGGACAGCAAAGGTCACTCCGGGAGACCTCCCACACAATACTGACCAGCTGCTAGACCAACAGAGAACCTGATACAGCTCAGATGTTGCCCACATTATAACCAGGTGCAAAGTCCGCAGGAGATTTCCTGTGTCTAAGATGTGATGCTACAACAGATGATGCTGGAAAAACAAAACAGGAAACTCCCTTGAAGTAACCATCCCAATATAAGTTGTTACTAAGTGAATTGTGAATTCTAAAACACTTTTTTTTTCTCACTTTCTCTCATTTGCACTTCTTGCTTCATCAACTGTATTCTTACTTTCTTCTTACTTTCCCCTACCTTCTCTTGCCTCTCTTCCCCTGATTACTGCTTCCCCTCTTTCGGCTCTCTCCTTCTATCCAGGTGAGTTGGAGTCCCGTGAAGCAGACAGAACTGGGTCAGAGTGATCTCGAGCACCATGTGTCCGGTTACCCACAGGCCCTGTAGTCATTGGGTCTGGACCCCAGGGTCCTTCCCTGGTCTAGTCCAGCGGGTAGGCCAGACTTGGGCTCAGAGAGCAATACCTGTCAGTGCTAGCCTTGGGCTAACGGACCTGGCTCCCAGCCACACAGTGAAGATCCGGTGTGCAGTTCTAAGCGGTGCAGAGCCCCTGATGGGTCCGTAATGGTCCATTCTGGCGCCGCCTCTGCAAAACATTGAGAAAGTTTCCTGCTATGCTTAAACACAAAGTTTAGGCAGGTCTGACCTGTGCACAATGATGGCTGGATAATTACTCTCTCAGGGAGGAGATGCTCTCAATGATAGGGGTTTTAAATTGAGCCACGCATAGCAATGTTTACACTGTTTATCAGTCTGTTTACTAGATGGTATCAGAAAGTAAGTAAGTACCTTTTTTAAGGTTGTCCTAAAAATTCATGAGGAAACTCGCAGTTTCAAAAAATAAATTCAAAGCTTATTACAAATAGAGCCCTGCGAGAAATAATTGGTTTAACATGGTGTAAATATTGACCCATCAGTGATGTGAGATTACAGGGTCACTGTGACTCACTGTGACCACAGCCTATACAGTATAATCTGAGCACTGTGATCATTTATGCCTGTGCTGACGTGTCACTCCCCTATGTTTGTTTACTCTATTCAAGGAACGGATTTAGAGGAGTGGAAATCGAAGTGATTTATCTCCAAACCGTGTTATCTAATCTTTTGATCTGTTCCGATATGTTATTTATGCTTATACTCCCCCTGGCCTTACTCTAAATAATAACAAGCATGGAAAACAAATATCCCCGAGACAGAAGAGTGGATTTCAGTCAATTTCATGGTTTCTTTTTTGTTCCTGGTATTTACGTTATCTTTGTGAGTCTCCGCAGTGTACGCTATCTTTTAAATGCATCTTAATCAATCTTACACATACTGCTCGCACTGGTAAGATGGGGATTGGTGAAGTCCAGAGGTGGATGAGGGAAAATGTCACCGCATACCTCAGAGCACATCTTCAAATGATGTAGCTGTAGATGACCTTCGGATTGAAGGACCACAAAGCCGAAATTGGATAACGACAGTTGCTGTTAGCATTACATTAAATCTGACCTTACATGAGCACCTTTGCCTCAAGAGTCACAAATCTCAGGGTTTATCAAAAATTCCGTGTTCTATTTCACAAACCCAGCAAAACTGAAAGGCACGCCGGCCACCCAAACTAAATTTCCTCGATTGCCTCATTCAATGCACTTTGAAATGGAGATGCTGCTGTTATCAAGAGGTAGTCAGCAAAAAAATGATTCCTCTCTCAGCACAGCGGTGAGGCCCAAAGATACTGGGTCAGTATAAAATCATCAATCCTGTCAACAAAGCATCTTAAATGGACACAACCCCTTTAGGCATCGGACTCTGTTAATGGACCTTTGACTAAAGCCCTGCGTCCCAAGGCATCTATCACAGAGAGAGAGAGACTGACTGACATCAAAAGGCCACGACAGATGAGTCACCTTCTCTCTGAGGCAGAGGAGAAATCATGTTAGGCTGACAACTTCTCCATCCTGAAACAGTCGTCTCAAAACATCCCCTGACCCACAAAGGAGTCCCACACGAAGAGAGAACATTTTGTTGGGGAGCACAGTCCAGGCTAGCAAAGTACACAGCAGCCAGAGGTGGGTGAGTCATGGGATTTTTTGGGCAGCGGCTGCAGGGCTGAGGTGAAAAATAAAATAAATAAATAAATAAAATAAAAGGGAGTTGTTTTGTTCTCTGTCGACTTGACTTTCAACACACCACTGCACCCTGCAGGCCACTGTTACACCTCCAAGTGAAGGCAGTCTCACACATCCATGTCACGACTACGGAGACGGCCCAAACAATGAACTCCACAGGTACAGAAGGATGCATTAGAAGTCCATTTAAATGCAGCTACTATAGCTACCAAAAAGTGATTAGTCTGGTCAGTTTGACGTTGTCAGTGATTGGGGGTGTTTCTTTGGGTCACTGCACTCTCCCTGAACTCTGCTTATCCTCCCACAGCCATAGCTGAGTGGGCAGTACAACCACACTCACACACACACAGCTCTTGAACAACATGAGTGCCAAAGGACAGTTCAGAAAGCAGTTCATGTCAATGACACCACCACTGCCAGAGAGCATATATGCCAAAGCTCATGTCAGGGGCCTAGTGATTTAATTCCCAAACGACCCCCCCCCCAAGCTAAACAAGATGATCCCTCTACTGTAATGGTTATACAACAAAACTCCCTAGGATTCAAAATAAAGAAGGTCTCCCTGTTCTACTGTCATGTATTAGTTCCACACATCCTTAGCGGAAATAGATAGCCCCAGGGGCCAAAGTGACATTCATGGTTAAACTGATTCCAGTGGAAGAGCTTTGAGGGCGAGGCATTCTAAACTAGCGAGTAGTCATATGTTCCTGTGCTACCATGACCGATGACTCAGGGAGACGGCAGCAGGATGCTTACAGCACTATGAGGAAAGATATATGGTGGACGGAAGCTCAGGTGCGTGTGCTGCCTGGACCTGTTTGAGGCCGCGTGAGAAATGTTTGAAAGAAAGAAAAGCGAGAGTATGTATGTGTTTGTCAGTATATTCTATTGAAAGGCTGTTGGAGACCCCCAGTGGAGTACGATGTGTTCTGGAGCAGGGGATACAGGACTGGTTCGACTTTCAAGCTCTAGTTGTCAAAATACAGTTTTTCATCCTTTTATTGCTTATATTTGTCCCCTCTTTTCGCTCCACACTAATTTGCTTTTCTTTTCTTTTTTGGAAGGGTTAGGCCTTTCTCACCTTCAAAAAACGTATGAGGACATTGTCGTGACAAAAATAATGCATAGTGCACAGAGAGGAAAAGAATATTAAGAGACTGACAGATAGATCGTCCCACTGGCGTTGTCTGATTGGAGGCAATCAGACAGACAGACCAACAGACAGAACATGTTTGTGCTTGTCCCTGTTGACATAGCCCCCGGCAACCAGTCGGGGCATCCAAAAGACTGAGTGAGAACAGGCTGCCGGCAGAATGTCTCCCTGACGGCCTGCAGCTTCGGGTCCATGGCCCCATATCAACCCTTTGAAAAGGGCAAGGATAAAGAATGGACGACGGTAAGCCCACATCATCATTTCCATCATCAGCTTTAAAATGAATTGGTGGTTAGAACGTAAGACATTGGACACCAAAAGGGTTCTAAACATTGTTCCTTGTCTTGGGTCGGAGCCTGCCAGCAGGCGTGACAGTCAGAGGGCTTTAAGGAGATGGGAGCTTCAGAGCGTCTCTACACTCCTTGCCTCAGGCCGTTAGCTGGTGCAAGGGAGCTGTTTATGTGTGTAGCTGCGTCTCTTGTTATATGTACTAATCATATCCCTGTGTGTGTGTGTGTGTGTGTGTGTGTGTATGTGCGTGTCTGGTGGTGCCTCCGTGTTTGTGTGTGGATCCTCGAATCCCTGGTGTCTGGGTGAGGGGCAAGCAGCCTGCTCTCTGAAGCTCAGTCTCCCAGACACTGTCTCTGCCAGCCCCTTTGATCTACTGTGTCAGCTGGCCTACACGCGGCCGCGCGCGCACGCACACACACACACACACACACACACGCGCGCGCATGCATGCACGCGCGCACACGCAGAAAATCCCTTTGGTGGTAGGGCTGGCTGTGGCATCACTGGGAGGGAACAGTCACACATCACATGAGAGGAGGAATACGACGGGATAGACACGAGGAAGAGCAGAGGGTGAACAACAGAGGGTGAGAGAGAGAGAACAAGAAAGACGAGACAGACACAGGGAGAGATAGAGAGTACAGCAAGAGAAAGACAATTAGGAGAAAGAGAAGACAGTCAAAAAAGACAGATGGAGGGAGGGAGGGAGGAAGAGAGAGAGGGGCAGGCAGACACTCCAGCTGTGTGCTGAGGCTGTATCGGGAGAGATTATGGTGCGTCAGAGCTGACAGAGCAGATAATGGCTGTGACATGAAAAACTCTCACAGCGGCAGCAATCAACACACTCAGCCAGCCTCACTCTCTGGGACAGCAAGTCTGCTGAAGGAATGCATGTATGCATGAACGTTTGAATGCTTCTCTGTGCATGTGCAAGTACAAATTATGATTCATGCTCAATGTGAAATGTCTAAAATATGAAAGAAAACTATGCAGACTACGGAGAGAGTATATGGATTTTTTTTCTCGTTCTGTGCGCTTTGACATAATCATTTATAACACATGCTTTTCCTCTGTGGTAAAAATACAACATTCAACAGTCAGCACTCACCTCATTAGACCCATCTGGATCTCAGTGAAAGATACAGACCCCCTACAACCACACACGCAAACAAACCCATAAACATTAGGAGAGAATAAACGTGAGGGGGGCACTTTATTCGTTGGGTGGTGGCCCTTTATAGTACATAATACGTACACTGGGTATTGCAAACAATAGATTAATAGTTAAACTTTTTGTGGATGATGCAATAAATTCTACGTCCCAGAGCAACTGCCCAATACTATAAATAGAGAGCCTTGCAGGAGTACAAATCAACCCGGAGGCCCAGAGAGTCCTGAGCAGCGGTTGAAAGTCTGCCCATGCAGAGAAAGCCATGTGAGGGGCTAAGACTGAGCACACCCCCCTGGAGACACCAGCTGGTTACCTTACATAACCACTTATTGGCAGTGCTAACGCTATAGCAAATAGTAACACCATTAAATGGAGTGGGAGATGGCACAGCGTGTTAAGTGTGCTGCAAAACTACAGCCAACCTGTATGCTAGAGTGCCTCAAGTGTTTAGGTGAATAAAAGGAAGGGAAGCAAAATGAGTTAAGCACATTATGTGCCCAGGGAAGTGTTCCAAAGCCAACACACCTAGCCGCCTGCCTGCAGCACATCTTCACCATGATTCACGATGACAGACCTTCATTGTAGCAGAGCCTGGGAAAAGATTAAAGCCTCTCTATCGCTGTCCAAGCCGGCTAAGCTGTGCCTCAGTCAAGCCTGATACAAAGGGATGGAAGCAAGTCCTTGAATAGAACGCTCACAGGCCAATCAGAGACAGGGGAGGGGTGCTTCTGTCCTTCTAATGTCAGTGTGGCTACCGCTGGACTGTGGTCCATACCACCACCTAGTGGCTGTCGAGAGAACCAATTGTGACGAAATCAAAGGACAGAAGGTGGAAGGGGAACATTTGATACATTGTTATGAAAACAAAACTTTCTTTGATGTGAATCTATTTGGCCAGGTATCGCAAGACACAAATAGGGAGATTGCTTATATCTGAAAGTAACAGTCCTTTACCTCCATTTTTAAAGGCCTCCGTCCATTGGCCTCGGCTTCAATATTATGAAGAATTTTGCTGGTATCGAATTCCTACCACAAAATAATTCTAATGAGTAAAAATGAGGGACAAAATGAGCGACAAGGTATAGGACATTTTGTCCGAAAAATTGCTTTATTTGATTGTTAAAAATAGTAAGGCTAGAGAGGTACATAGGTGATGCATGTACTTGGGACAGATTTAGCCACAGCAAGTCAGTGACATGCATGTGTTAGGGGGCAACGATAACCCTGGATGCGGGTGAGCTACCAGGGGCTTCTTATTGATCGTGAGAGATTTGAGACAAACCCAAAGTAAACCCCACTTCAAATTGATATAGTGCATAGTTCAGTACAGCTTTCATTTCAACCAAGTAATTTAAGTCATTTTAACAGCAACAACCGATGCAAACCCCTGACCATTTTCATGTTTCATTTACACATATAACCAAGTATACCCATATTCAATGTACAAAGTTACATTCTGAATAGCAAAGGCTCATTCATAGAAATAAATACTGAAATGGCAACGGTGCGATAAGATCATGTTCATCTGTCCTCTTCTGGAGAGGACAGATGTATTTGTGCACACTTCTATAGAGGCAGGCTTTCCCTCACACTTAACACACAAGAACGCAACAGAACATAGCCCGCTGGTACACAGAGGCCAGACATAACAATGGGGCTCAAATGGTACCCTACAAACAATCTTGTACATTTCTGACCAACCTTATCAAAATTGATGGACGAAATGAGTGATGAGCAAACATTTGAGGGATACAAATCAGTCTAAAAGACAAGCATACATAATATTTCATAAAAACATTTCTTAAAATATTGCAAGAGTGAATGTCAGCCAATATTATCAGGAGGGAATTTTACTCCATAACCCTCAGCTAATTATGATAAGGCTGCACCAAAACGTTGGTGTAGAGTCAGTATTGGATTGTTCCCCCTTAACAGTCAAGACTAGTAAATGAGGAAAGGCAGATGGGCCATGATCAATGAGATTTTGGGGGCAACCTCAATCTACCCTCCGAGTACATTTCCAGGAGCTATGGTTCCAGGAGCTATGGTTCCAGAACCTTCCTGCTTCTCTACACAGGGAACATTCTTTTTTTTATTAGAGACAACGGTTTAAAAATATATCTATCTATACACCTTGATTATTCTTACAAAGGCTTGTTTCTGAAAGTGACTGGTACTCTTTATCTACAGGGGCCCTCTCCTGACCATGCTGCTAAAAGGCGACACGTCAAAGATTCGAGGACAGGGCGTTGATATTTCTCATTATCTATCTGCTTAAGTTAGCATTTACTTTGGTAGCATCTTTGAAATATTCTTGCAAATAACAATAAATACCATATCACACTTTCAAAAGTCAATATGTCCTTTCAAAACTTCAAGGCAGCCTTAGATATGCATAGGAAGTCTACAAGTTCTAGCTGGTCAGTGGGGAGGACGAGAGCATGGAGGTTCAATGACATCATACAGTACTACTACAGTACATGCTTTCTTCCCTGATGCAGTCACTTTTAGTTACGGTGTTACATAAAAAGTCTGAATAAAGGCTGTTTATAAGCTCTGTACTGTATGCCATGTATGGTATGTTAGTTTATTCCTCAATCCAAACAGATTATTGGTAGCCTCAAGGAAGAAACCAGAGGGTCAAATATTTGGACTGGGCCCTCCTCTGCGCTAGCAGCTGGAAGCGTGATAACTCTGTGACCGTTAAGTTTTGTCTTGATTAAAAACAAATCCAGGTCCACGGAAACCAAGTAACTGATTTAACCTTTGCATGAATTCCAAAGCCAAAACTAAAAGTACAAGTGGAACCTGCAAAATTCAGACAGACCAAAAAACAACTAACAGGATTTGCTCCTTTGCTTGATTGTTCCATCCTTTTGTCCTTAATAGATGCTGTCATGAAACATAGTGTTAATTTGGTTTGCAACAAACCAATCATATCCTTTTTTGGAAAAAGTAGGTGCCTTTCCAACAAAAACCCAAACAAAAAATTCAAAACCATTAGATCGTTTTAACAATAATAATATTACTTAAAATATTTGCAAAAACGGCAAGTCATGCAATGGATTTCAATTGCAATACACATGATGAAAAAGACACAAAAACCAGGAAAACATTTGAAAAATAGTAGGTGAACAAAAACATGCAATAGAGTGAACATGTGTGGATTGTTTGTGCCGTCAGCAGGCACCGTTGACTTAACCTGTCCACTACAGTTTCCTAGGACGCTGATTTCAGACAAGTTGTGCTAGTTTCCCCCCTCAGGATTATGGGAAGGTAAACTGTTCTGTAAATCTGTATCTTTGCTAACAGAAGAGTATATAAACGTCAGGCAGGGTGAGGGGGGTCATAGTGAAGAGGTCAAAGTTCAGTCTTCGATCATGACCTGCCAGACAATCAGGTGGCTGCGCTCAGCTTTGGCTAGGAGGGGGGTGAGTGAGAGAGCGGGCTCCAACTCTTCAGTCTCGCCAGCCTCGTCACCTGCAGAAACCACAGCACACACGCACAAACACTCATTGAGCCACCGGTGGAATACTATTCACAGAAAAAGGAACATTTGCAAAAATCTTTAGGTTGTGTTTGTCTGCCAATTTGGGTATTGTGTGTGTGTGTGTGTGTGTGTGTGTCCTCACCCATCCTGAAGTCAATGTAGCCCTCTCCTCCACTCATCACCAGCACAGACTTGCTCATCTCCTGAGCGGCAGCGTCACTCGCCTTCTCCCCTGCTGCCTCACTGCCACCTGACGGGATCACCTGACCTGGACACAGCAAAATGGCATGGCACACTTTTTCGCCCCAAAAATGAAAAATAATAATAATAGCAAAAGATCAGTTTCATAAGAGCGATTGGACACAGATGAAACAGATACCAGTATAAAAAGCAGCTTGCTTTGTGATAACAGGTAACTGTGTATGACAGTTTGGTAGTGTAACAACCCATAGGCATGTACCTGGGACAGCGGTGAAGAACTTGACAGCGTCTCGGTGACCATGGAAACAGAGCTGAGCGTGAGCCATGGAGCAGAAGGGGACAAAAGTTCCGGCTGTCACTTTGTCGCTCTTGTCGTCGCCATAGACACGCACCACACTGCCAGGATGGTTGCCTGTCCCCGAGGTGACTTTGTTGGCTTCAGGGGGAGAGAGAGAGAAAGTGAGTGAGTGAGAGTAAGAGTGAGAGTGAGAGTGAGAGGGGGGGCAGAGCGCAGGAGAAATAATGACACGATAACTTCATATAAAGTGGAGGTGTACTTACTTTCAGTGAGAGGGATGGAGATGATGACTCCATTGCCCGTGCCTATCCACAGCCGGTTACAGGACACTGTCAGAGCCGTGATGCGCACAAAGGAGAAGCCCAGCTTCCCCGTGCCTGAGAGGCAGACACGCAGACAGTCAAACACCAAAGTAGAGAAGGACAAACACACAAAAAGTTTACATTATTATTGGGGTTCTGAATCTCGATGTGGTTTCTTAGACTGCATTTACATGCATGCTATCATGTTAACTCAAATGTTCCGTAGAGCTGGAATGGAGTGCTGACCCAGCATCTTGCTGACGTAGGGCTCGATGTCGACGTCCTGGAGGTGCTGGTAGGTGTGGGCGTGGAACAGCCTCAGGGTGGAGTCCAGCCTGATGGACACCCAGATGCCATCTCCGTCCCAGGCCAGCTGCCGCACCTGGCTCTCCTTACGGGGGTGGGCGTCAAACGACTTCTGCAAACGTAAGGGAACAACAGCGAAGAAGGAAAGGGTTTAGGCAGGTGGAACTAAGAGATTCATTCAGGTGTGTCATTTCAAAAAGGAGCAGAGCCGCCTCGACTCACAAAGCTCCCAGCCGTTAGGCTGCGTTCTGCCACAGGGGGAGCGGGGTCGTACCTCTATCTTCATGGCCTTGGGCTGGACCACGTAGATCTTGTTGCGGTAGCCGCACCACACCCGGTCGTGGACCACGGTCATGCAGCGGATGGAGTGGTGGGGTCGGCCCAGGTCCAGCAGGTGGTAGTTGGTCAGGTCCCACTGCCCGTCTGGACGGAGGGAAGAGAGCAACGACATGGACGCTTTGACACGCCTGAACAAACTTGTAGGTCGAAACAACTCATTTCATGTGAGGAACTGTAACAGTTGTATGAAAAGACAAAGTGTATGATTCGGAGTCTTCACCTCCTCCCCGGTGGAAGATTGCCAACGTGCCGTCAGCGAGGGCCACCAGCACACGGCCTTTCACATGCCTGCGGGAGAGAACGGGCAGCAGTGAGATGAGAGACACTCGCTTTTCAAAAAAAGGAGAAGAGGGAGGAGGGAGAGGTGTACTGCATACTCACACTATCCCCAAGATGGAGTCCTTCAGCTTGATGGAATGGAGACACCGCCGCCACTGGGCTACGGAGGAATGGACGTACACACTGGAAACAAAGATTGACAAAAAAGTTCATTAACAACTGACTCTAAGTCGCAATGAACAAGAATCATTCTGTGGTTATGGCTCGTAGAACACACACACACACACAAACCACAAAGACTAACCATCCGTTCTGTGCCCCGAGCCACATGGTGGGAAGGACGCTGCTCATCTTCTGGGCCTCCTCTCTCATCAGGTCCTGTTCCTCTGGATTGGGGTTGGAGCTCACCCCGTCCTTCACCAGGTCACACTCCCTGAACCCACACACACAGGTTCTCACGGTCCCCCCATTACCAATACACATGGAATGTCCAAGGGAGTGAAATAAATGTGCTTTTGTGTATACTACATAAAAAAGGCAACATTTGAACCGACTTGCCGTCTAGAAGTATGTGAGTGCGTGTGTGTGAGTGTGTGCACCTCTGTGTGTAGGAGGAGGGTGTGTCCGAGGCCCCCAGAGGGTCTGTGAACACGTGTTCCGTGTAAACCCCTCTTCCAGCCCCGGCTCTGTGATCAGGGGTGCCTGCACTGGCTTCCGTAGCCTCGGTGGCCTGCTCGGCGGTCCTGGACTCTACAGGCACACAGCACAGGGTAAGGGGTCCTGTCCTTAGGACGGGTACCACACACGCTTTGGGTAAAACTTGCGAGACGGTGTGACATGGAACTACTGTTCTGTAGTCTACGGTACAACTGAAAGAGATAGAGAACAGAGATAAAGCAGACAGAGGACAAGAAGACACGTCGTTGATAAAGAAAGACTGACCAGACTCGATTTCCGTTTCAGAGGGGCTGTCGGCTGTCTGGGGAATGGCCGCCGCCCCCTCGGCGTCGCAGCCAACCACGGTGATGCCTTTAAGTAGCTCGTCTCCCTCGGCTGAGCCGCTATTGGCAGAGCAGGCAGTTGGAGACCCAGTCTCTCCCCCAGGTCCCGCCTCTGAGGTCTGACTAACTTCCTCACCAGCTGGATAGTCCGTCTCTCTTGCACCTGAGGAAGACAGCAAAACACATTTCAAAATGCAGATCCTCAACTCTCGTAAGGCCTTTTGGCATGCATACAAAACACATGCCAAGAAAGTGCAAGCCATTTGGTCCATCATAGTTTCTTACTTACAGTTATGTTTGAACAACTCTACCTATACCTACATTAGAATGACTGCCTGCAGAGTGCAAAACCATTCTAGCTTCTAATGGTCGTCTTTACTGACCTGGTACGCTAGCGATGCAGAGCACGTGGGAGTTACAGACAAAGAAGTTCTCCAGGATGTTGCCGGGCTGGTTGGCGTCGATGACGATGACCTTGGTGGTGGACTGAGTACTGGTGCAGATCCAGACCAGAGAGGACAGCTCGTCCTGGTGCCGCAGCTCTTTCTGCTGGTCCTGTGCCACACGGACACGGACACGGACACACGGACACACGGACACACGGACACACAGAGAATGACAAAAGTGAGTGTGTTATGGCCCCAACGGTGTAAAAGGATTCACGATAAATGAGTAGGTATGACTCCCAACCTCTATCTCCTGGTCCAGTTTGTCAAGACTACTCTGCGAGCCTTTCTTCCTCCTTGCGACCTCTGTGCCAGGCAGGTCATTGTAGAACACACTGGCTCCTATGATGGAGCCTCCGTCACGAGTCTTACCCCCAGACAGGTTTACACCAGCCGCACACCACAACTGGACGCAACACACCCACACACATACACAGTTAAGAGTAACCAAACCCTAAAAACACTTTTTACAGCTTTATTTAGAGCGAGAGGGTTTCACACATAAAAAAAGAAAAAAGGTTAATCTACTGTATCAACACAATTTCCCACAATATCAGCAAATAATCTATCATTCCTTAGAATAGCATAATGCATCCCTCAAATGAAAAGCTCTAATCAGCAGTGTTGGGGTTACTCAAAACCTGTGACAGTGCAAAAACTGACTATGCACTGTGGTGCAAACACACACACACACACACACGCACACACGCACACACGCACACACGCACACACGCACACACGCACACAGCTACCTTCATAGAAACATCTTTCTCATCCAACGGTCTGAGGTAGACCGGCACAGGTAGATTCTTCATCTTGTTCTCTGCCTGAGCCCCGTTGGTTGCCTGGAGAAGATATGACAGTGAGGTTACAAGACACAGACGTATGAAGTGAACAGGGTTTATCTCCACATGGCTGAATGAAGGGCTCAAGCCTCCCTACCTTAAACTTCTGGGGCAGGCTCCAGCCATAGGCCTGCACCCTGCCGTCCTCCTTCTGGACGTGGGCCTTGACCTGCTGGTACTGGGCTCTCTTCTGCTCTCTCCTGGACACCACGTTACCCACCTCCGCCGCCCTGCAAGGGGAAATAGAGACTGTGTGAGGGACACAGAAACACAATGCCACCTACCCTGCCAATCCAGTGTGGAGCTTCCCCTGTAGCGTGTGTGAATGTGTGTGTGTGTGTGTGTTTATGGATCCTGTATGCCTATGTGGGGCTAGCCCTATTATGTGCAGTGTGCGATGTTGCTGACTAGCGTGCGTATGCGTGCGTCACTCCTCAGGGACTCACTCCTCGTTGAGGAAGTCAAAGGCCTTGCTCTTGTCGCTGGGCAGCTGCTGCATAGCGCTGCTCCTCTTCTTCACCGAGGGCTGGATCTGCGAGGTGGGCGCGTTGTACTTGACGTTGACCGGGGCCTCGGCCGCCGCAGGCTTCTTGGCCGCCGCGCCCGACGAGCTGAACAAACGGCTGAAACTGGACGGATGAGGGCCAGGAAGGAGGCACGGGAGGGGAGGGACAGGGAGAGAAGAAAGAGCACACAGAGACACATATAGAGGGTAGGACAAGCAGCAGCCGCAGAGCCAGAGGTAGGAATCCACGGTTAAGGGGTTTAGGGGTTGAGGGTTAGGGGTGAGGTTGGGGTGGGTCCCCTTAAACACAGCGCGCACACACACCATCCCAAACCCATCCCCTTTTCACATTGCAAGGAAGCATTGCTCCTATCTGTAGGCTGGCCGTCTATTCTAAGTTGAACCTCACTTTAGCGCCTCCATTATCAGGGGCCACCATTAGCAGGGTACCAGCAGGTCTCCAGCCTGAGTCCGATTGGTGGAGAGCAGGGAGGGCAGGGTTAATGTGATACACACTGACCGAGCGGTTAGTCAACGACACAGAACACAAGAGCCCTTGCCTAACACTAAACCTCTCTGAAACGACTAAAAACATTATGCATAATTAGAAAAAGGCCAAATATTGCGATTACTGTGAATCTGGTATTTCAAAATACAAATAAAAATCAATTGTCATCGTGTGTTAATCACAATGTATGTGAAAAGTTAGAGGTTACACAGCGACTGCCTGCTTTGACTGAGATAAACACCCTTAATAAAAACAATAAGCACAACTTCAACCTGTCTTCCTCCCACTCCCCAGCCCAATCACTTTCTCTCTTTTTCTCCATACCTCCCCCTAACCCTATCCCAGCCCTCCCAACACACCTTCTACGACACAGACATGACAACATCAGGCAGGATTTAGAGGACACAGAGGAACAGAGCGGGAGAGAACATTAGGTTTCTTCGTGAGATATACTTCATCCTTTGTTTCAGAGGTAAAAGACTATGTACCCCCCCCCCCCCCCCCCCCCCCCCCAAACACCAAACAGCTCTTCACATTCACAAACCAAAACGGCCATTCCCAAACCAGCAAAGTAGCCATTCCAGTTGGAACGCCCCAAGGGAGAGAAAACCTGGGCACAGCGCACCATGGCGTGTAAAGGGCAGTGGAAGGATTCAAGGGTCTGCTTGTATAGTATTTGCTTTCAGGTCTTTGAAACGCTTAAAAAAAACCTGGATAAAGTGTTTGATATTTTGAACTAAACAGATGAATAGTGAACAACCTGACAACCTTTAGGCAATTCAGATCTACTACAAAAGTATTTCCCAGGTTAACTCTCTCTTTAGTTTATTTTTGAAAATCCGAGCACAAGTTAAATCAGACCCCATGTCAAAGATTTACCTACATCCTGGAGACAAATTAACATAACACATGAAAGGAGAGGGAAAAAAACAAAGTGAACATCACAAACGTCACGTTAAAAGGAGGTAGTGTTTGAATGCCTTGACATAGAAAGAGGAGCGCAGCTTACAACTGCCAGATGCTGGATTTCTTCTTGTCATTTGGAGTTGGGTTCTCCCTCGATGCTCTGAGGGTAAGAAAACGAGACAGACAAAAATCGAAGAGAAAAACGTTCAAGTCAAAATCCACCCACTGCAACAGTTAACGACTATAAAATAAATATTTCAATAATTGGAAATGCAACATTGGAAATGTGCAGAGAATTTAAAACCCAAATGTGCAGACAGGCAGCCCACTGATCCCTACAGAGCCGGCGGTATCACTGGGACACGTCCCCGCCCTCACCGTATCATCTCGGTCCATCTCACCGCCTCCTGGAGCTCCATCAGCCTCTCCTTGTACTGGTTCCTCTCCATCAGAACCCGGGCCATCTCCACCCTGGTGAAACGCTTCCTCTGAGCTGTGGGGACGTCGCTCTGTGGACGCGGGACAAGCACCGCTTAGTATGAGCCACGGAGACAACGGGTTTCACAAAGAAAACCCTTCAGAGAACTGGAGCCTGCTGATGTGGTACTCACATCGTCGTCCTCAGTCTTGGTCTTCTGCTTGGCCTCCTCCAAGTCCGCCCGCACCCTGAAAGACAACACACCCCTGGAGTCACGCACCTGACGTTGTATTAATGTCAACGCTGAACGTCTCAAAGGAGAGAGGGAAGGAGCGTGGCTCTCGGACAAGTAAAAGCTCCTCACTTCTTGAGCTCCTCCTCCAGCTCCTTGTTCTTCTCCTCCAGTCTGCTCCGGGCCTGAGTGACGGCATCCAGCTCCCCCTGGAGCACGTCCTTCTCACAGGCCAGCTCATCCACTTGCGCTATCAGGTCGTTCTTCACCACGTTCAGCGCGTTTCTGGACACACGCACAGACACATGGTTTAAATAGCATGAGTCCCCGTTCAAATCGTTTTGGGGATATTTATTGTAAACACAGTGTGGCAGTAGTGTGCCATATTTGGCTGAGTTTTAGTATCACATGGCAAAACTCTTACTTGGTCTCAAGCAGCTGAGTGTTCTCTTGGATAAGATGTTCGACCTCACGGCCCATACCTTTGACACAAATTGAAATAAAAAAGTATTAATCTCTCATATATATATATATATATATATATATATATATATATATATATATATATATATATATATATATATATATATATATATATATATATATATTACCCTGAGTCCCTTACAGAGATTTCATATCCTTTTTAAAGCTGACTTATCTGGCACATATCATAAACTCCTTCCGTTATTCTTACCCAAAAAGTTGAAGTCTAAATCTGCAAGCCGATGCAGAGTAGAGAACACAAGGTTTAGTTTCAAGTAACAGTAAGAATTTGAATATAAAAAATGGTCACTCTGATCTACCGTATTCTATTCTATTTTGCTCTACATGACTCAGCACTATTCTTATCAATGCTGTCCCTTTACAGTAGAGTAGGCACCGAAAGACACATCGTCACACAGCGGTGGACGGGAAGTGGAGGGAAATGAATCACAAAGAGCTAGCTAGGACAGCGAGAGGGAGGAGGAGAAAACGGGAAGTAGACTACGAGCTATAAGCGTGGACTGATACACACCGGAAAACTCGTCTGTGAAGATGAACCCAAAAATAAAATAAACAACGGTTGTGAGCTGATGGCGTCATGATGTGAGTTTGGAAGGGTGACAGAACAAAGTTGAATGGATCAAAGATGCTGACCACTGTGTCATGCTGTGTCTGTGCTGGAGAGAGGGGGCCTCTTACCAAGCAGGTCCGCCCCGTCGTCGACGTCTCCTATCAGGTCCGTTCCTGCTGAGGAAAGCTCCTCAAACAGAGACTCTGTGTTCCGGTCAAACGCCAAGTTCTCTATACCAGCTCCCTTATTAGGTGTGCTGCAGAGAGAAGCGGGGTAGTGGGGGGGCGGAGAGAAAAAGGGTCAATTGACTGTGCACTTTTATTCTGGAATAAACAACTCAGCTGTGAAATAGAAAATAATGTGATGCCAAATACATTACCTGGTTCCTGGGTAGTTACTAAGGTCCATGTCCAGCTCAGGGGTGGACTCAATGATAGCCTGCACCTCCGATCTCTCTTGGTTGTCTGATACATCTGCTGAAAAAGAAAACAGGAACAAATGGAGAAACAGGTAAGAAGATGAGGAAAAAGAAACAATATACTTTCATCACTTTGACTTCCATCGTTGGATTAAACATTTACGGGGAGCGGGAGCTTGCCTGTGCCTTCGAATGACGTTGTTACTGAGCCCTGACCCAGTGGTCTGCCCTGTTCGTCAACTCTTCCATCTCCTCCTTGTCCCCCGGGCCCATCCACTCCCTCCTGTCCTTCTCCTCTTCCGCCTGCTCCGGAGAGGGTCATGCTGCCATCCGCCATCCCGCTGTCCAAGTCCAGACTCCTGCTCACACCCTCGGCGAATACCTGTTCCTGGAGGGGCGTGTCCACCGACGCCATGGTAACGTCAGACGCGGTCGTAGACATGGGAGTGACGGAGCGGGAGGATCCACTCTGAGAGGACGTTGGAGTGTTGGACTGGCTGCTGTCACCTCGCTCAGACATGGAGGTGTTGGATTTGGAGGATCCCCCATGGGAGGATATTGGGGTGCCGGATTTAGAGGATGCCCCATGGGAGGATATTGGGGTGCCGGATTTAGAGGATCCCCCATGGGAGGATATTGGGGTGCCGGATTTAGAGGATCCCCCATGGGAGGATATTGGGGTGCCGGATTTAGAGGATCCCCCATGGGAGGATATTGGGGTGCCGGATTTAGAGGATCCCCCTTGGGTGGATATTGGGGTGGTGGATTTAGAGGATCCCCCTTGGGTGGATATTGGGGTGGTGGATTTAGAGGATCCCCCATGGGAGGATATTGGGGTGGTGGATTTAGAGGATCCCCCATGGGAGGATATTGGGGTGGTGGATTTAGAGGATCCCCCATGGGAGGATATTGGGGTGCTGGATTTAGAGCCTCCACGGGTTGCGCCTGACAGCTCATCCTGTATATGGAGAGAGTAAAATAGGAAGACAGGAAAGGTAGAGGTAGAAAGAGAATCAGAGAAAAGAGAAAAGAGAAAAATAAATCAGCATTAGGTTTCCTTTTGCCCCCAATCCTGCTGGAGTAGCTTTGACAAACCTTATGAATAACCAACCGATATTAACAGCAAGTCATTACAATGAAGTGAGGATATCAAACATTTAAAAGAGAGGCAGTGTCTCAGAATTTCACAAACAATAGCTGAACGATAAAATATAATGAAAATGCAAAGACTTCAGTGAAACCAAAAGACATTGTATAATACTTAAGGAATACTTTGTTTTTGTCATACTAGTTGCCTTGGTAACAAAGAAGTGAGTGGTTTATGAACCAGTAATCCCGAGCCGACAAGCAGGACTAGGCTTTGACAGACTGGCTGGCTGACGGGCTGTTTTCCACTTCAGTCCTAATGTAGGATCATTGTAGTTGAGATGATTTAATCTTCATCTAAAATTAATAAGATTCTGCAACAAGGCACTTCACTCTCAGAGATACCTATCAATTCCTAGAGACAACTTGCTAATAATCCACAACATTATGCATGAAGAGACATCTAATGCATTACAATGCAGTCGATACAAAAACACAACATGCAACCTGAAACACTCCACTCTTGCATATCGCATATTCATTTGAGACAAACCACACCCAATTCAATTGTATCGTTAAAAAACAGCCTGTGGTATTTACAGTACATTGAGTAGCTCAGAGCAGATGTAACCGTTACCAAGACTAATCTTGGGAGAGCTACAAAGAGTGCAGGTATTGGATTCAAAAACACCGATCACTACACCCTGCACTTGTGCAACCATGGGTGACCTAACTTGCCAAAATGGTATTTTAGGGGTCACATGCAGTTGTCATTGCACTATGACAACCAGATGAGGTTTGAATATCGTCACAAACACAGCAACACCATGCTAAAAGATAGTTAGTTTGGATTCTGGTTGCCAAGGGGATGATTTCTGTGCGGCTGACAGACAGGTCTACCTGGTTCTGTTCAGGCGGCTGATTGACCAAGTTCTCCAGTGAACTCTGACCTTCCCATTTGCTAGGGGATTCTTGTGCTATAAACTGGCCAGGAGAAAAACGTTATCAAACAAAACAAATTCTTTGTGGTTATTTGCAACACAAGAAGAGACACAACACTAGAGTTTGGGGATAATTTACAGATTTCAAGAAAATTATCCTAAATGTTGTATGATACTTCCACAATGATATAGAGAGTAGTTCAATACATAGTACTTCTGTGCCCTTGAGATCCTGATTGATTTTACTCGGGTGGAAAGCGCTACGCTAGCACTCACACCGAAGGTCACCTGGTGCTGGCAGTATAAACATCAATCTGATGAACAGGCATTTACAGGATGTTCTTTGAACGCTGCCGTTTCATCAGCTAAAAGCCATGTTACATTACACATACATTTCTAATTTGATGGGAACATTCCATCAGAACTCCCTAGTGGTACGGATTACACATTCTTTTTAAATGCACTTCATATCACCATGCTGTATTAACCCCATTGTTTTTGTTTTGACGCATTATTAATAGCAGGCGCCTCTGTGCTATAAACAGCAGCGCCCACAGTAATGTAAAAATCTATCAGGACGACACCAAGGCATCTAATCCTCTGGGATCACCTTGAAACAAAGACAGGGGGAGTATGACCACCACGCACACAACCCATGTCATTCTACAATTTGTTTTTAAATCTTTTAAAAACAGAAAATAGCCTGGATTAGTCTTTGCTGTAGACTATCAAAGTAGCTTATGGTCTCTCTCATTCTCAAGTGTCACCCTATCCTTTGTCTTTGTCTTTCTCCTCTCTGGCCCGATGGGAGTGTTTCCTCTCACCTCTTTTTTACATGCTGGCTTCAACTTGTTCTGTTTCTATAGTAGCACCCAGGCAGCCAATCAGAGAGCAGCCTGTGTCTTCTGTTCGGCAGGCTGATAATAGCCATCCAAATCCCCTCTGGCATAGCATAAGGTGTGTGTGTGTGCGCGTGTGTGTATGTGTGTGTCACACTGATTCACCCACTGCTCTCAGGGTGTACAAATGTGAATGCATCAGAGAGATTGAGAGAATAGGGATTTCAGGGGTGACAGAGATTGGGGAGGGAGAACTTTAAATCGTTGGGAAATGTCAGGTTAGAGGGTGGAACACAAAGGCACCCCTGTGTGTCTGTGCTGTGGGAGCCTGGGGAAGAGACAGAGAGAGTGTGTGTGTGTGTGTTTTTTTTAGGAGGCTGAGTATAAGAGCTTCACAGTGGCACCTCTATATTGTACTGTCAGGCGATCGTGTAATAATTGTGTCAGCCCTAACAACGTTATGTTTTAATCAAATAAAAGCCACAGCTCTACAAGAGCAACATTCAGATGATCATGTGGTCTTACTATACGTGAGGAAAATCAATGTACTAATTGATTACTAAAGTATCCCTCTGGCTCTGGAGCTGGTAATGGAAAGATTGCGTGAATTATGTCATCATAATGACAGGAGTAGCAGAGATGAGGGGGGCCGTTTGCCTTTGTTAACCTGCTTCTCAACACCCAATAAACAACGCTATTTCAATGACTCATTCTTTGGAACTCTGTTGCTGACCTCAAATAAAATAAATCACAACAAATGAATACTTAAATGGCCTCACTGAATATTCATGACTGAACCTTACTGGCGGCGCGGTTTCCATTGGTAACAATGTGAAGACCCTCTGTCCTCTTCCTTCTATAAAGGCAGAGCCCGCATGGCACCACTTCTTACTTCCTCTCCCCCCCTGGGCTCTAAGTCACCCCATCATTCATACACACACACACACACACACACACACACACACACACACACACACACACACACACACAAACACAGAGCTTAACCATTCTGGCCACGTTGATCGTGCCCTCGTCTCTAAATAGAATTGAATAGGTCCTGTTCGATTGGCAAAGGGTAAGGGTATGTTTAAAAAACTCACATCCACACACACACACACACACACACACACAGACACTTTGGACCCGGAGCTGAGTAATGATGTCACCCCATTTAGAATCCACGAGAGACGCTTCTATTATACAGCATAAAGGAGGGAGGAGAAAGCAAAAGGCTACTATTGCTTACTTCCTTTTACTGTCAAGTAACCTTATCAACTGTCGGCCTCCAACCGGCTGTTTCTCAACAGCCAGTTAACTGTGAAGCCGCTCCTGTGGGTAAAGCTCGAGTAAACTCCAAACATGGACTGGGGAACCAGAAACAGCAACAGTGACTGCTGTGTGAGGTATCACTACTACCTTGAGGCTGATGTTGCTACGAGGGTGGTTGGGGTCGTTGAACCTCCAGGGCTCTGACGGCGTCTCCACGGCGTCCCTCTGAAGGTTGGGGGTCAGACTGTCATTTCCTGGAAGTGGGAAGAGCCCCATGGAGATTGGCCGATCCTTCCTGTATACACACAGAGGGAGATGGATGAACACTGTTAAACTCTTTTTTGAGAAATGTTTGTCCCGATAAGATTTTAACATTTGCAGGGCACTCAAGGCCTGTTCGCTTTTAGAGAGAAGTAGTGGATGTGGGAGATTAAAGGCATGCAATTAACTTCCAACACAATACAGTGGATACTTTTAACACTGTGGACTTTACAACATAAAGTGAATGTATTCCGTGTAGAAGGTGGCATGCAGGATCTCTTTTTATTAAGTATCCATGGTTAATAGCCTTTCCATGGAGAGAAGAAGTGTCCACAGAGCTGAAGTTGACAGATGGTAGAAGAGTGTTAGGCCATGGGGGATGTTTTCTAATGTCTGCCCTACCAGGGCTGAGTTGGGCTGCTCCGTTACGTAACAGGTCCATCACCCCATCTGATGTTATAACCTCCTGGAGGTCTTTCTGCTGTGGTCCAAACACTGGCCAATGCCGGGGGTCCATAGCAGGCGGACAAACAGGTGCTAGGCAACTGGTTTGATGAATCAGATTTCAGTTCTAGTGTGTGAGGTTTACATCACCATGTAACTATAGCGAGATGATTTCCCTCACCAGAACAATAAATATGAAAACATACTTAATTTGAACCTAAATATCATTGTTCTGGCAGAAAATCCATTGAGATGGAATATGAATATGGTTGGTACCAGACAAGACCGCGCTGTGGGAACAGTGGAGTGCTGATGGGGAATAAGATGATTACTGTTGGGAACATAATAAACTTGATCACCCCTTTAAGCATCCGCTTGCTAAACTAATAAAATGCAATCTATTTGTCTACTATCTATTACTGTCACATCAGTGACAACCATGATAACCATTAGCAAAAGGACTGTAGCATTTCCCATGTTAGTGGCATTTCTGTTCCACGCAAACATCGGCAGCTGTAGCACTTGTTAGCTGGTCCAACTCTCCTTTGCACATTTTCTCCATATCCATGTTGACTGTCAGCACCTACAGGCCTTTTAGTGATCCAAGACATCGCACAAACGCGCTTTTATCATGACAAACACGTCACAAGATTAACAGGTAGATAAACAGCAAGACCATAACAAAACCCCTGCCTCCTAAAACTCTTCCAACAGCTCGACGAGAGGGTATCAGGGGTACTGTACTGTACACCACAGCATGTCCAGAACAATGAGGGGCCCAGCCACTGGACAAAAGCCACGCCATCACCACCATACCGAGAGAGGCTGGGGTCACTCACCGGGCAGGCAGAAGCCAGGAAGACCACGGCCACCTTTTGTCATCCTCTGTGGGCCGCGGTTGGAGGATGCGCTGAAATCTAGTCAACCCAGCTTCCTAAGCTCACACCGAGCCTGTCACACATCCAAACTGGTATTGCACAATCTCTCAAAAGGGGTTGCTTTTTCAGGATTTTCAGACGGGCAATGATACGGCCACAATCTTTTACATTGTATTACATTATTTCTCTCTTTCTCTTGACCTACATTCAACATGCAGACTTCCAACCGACAGCCAAATACAGTGCCCACATGGCAACAGCGTAGCTACAGGGGGGTTCCACATTCCACACAAACCCAACAGGCATGAAAAGATGCATTGGCTTCCAACACAATTACTCTCACTGGCTGCTGACACCATTACTTATCTGTTGCCAACTGGAATTCAGAAATAGCAGGTGTACTCACTCTCTCTCTCTCTCTCTCTCTCTCTCTCTCTCTCTCTCTCTCTCTCTCTCTCTCTCTCTCTCTCTCTCTCTCTCTCTCTCTCTCTCTCTCTCTCTCTCTCTCTCTCTCTCTCTCTCTCTCTCTCTCTCTCTCTCTCTCTCTCTCTCTCTCTCTCTCTCTCTCTCTCTCTCTCTCTCTCTCTCTCTCTCTCTCTCTCTCTCTCTCTCTCTCTCTCTCTCTCTCTCTCTCTCTCTCTCTCTCTCTCTCTCTCTCTCTCTCTCACCTGCTGGGTCTAGGAAGGGAAGGCAGAGAAGGCAGGGCAGGCAGGCCGCCGGTGGAGACCGAGTAGTGGACCAGCAGCAGCACCGACAGGGAGACCAGCACGGCAGAGTTGATGACCACCGCTCCCCCCATGAAGCCAAAGACAAACAGCAGCATGCACCCGGGGCTCATGGCCCCCCCGGATCATGGCCCAGGGACCAGGGCCAGGAGGCACAGCCAGAGGGGATTGGGTGGGCGCTTCCCCGATATGGATACAAAGTATTCTGCCTTTCACCGTCCACTGAACCACGAGGTGGTCACGTGAGATGAGAGATGAGCCGACCAAAAGTAAACTCTTTGCCTGATGGGAGTCCGTAAATCAAGCGCCGACCCTGTTCATCTTGATGGCAGACGCTTGCCACTGCGCACGCTGGCTGTATGCATTGTTGACGAGGGGGGGGGCTTTTTACACCTACACACTAGCACGCGCAGCCTGAGATAGCGGAGGGTATTCAGCAGCTCTGTCGAGAGAGAGACAGACAAAGTGGACGCGCACGCAGTGCTAACAGCAGCAGTAATCCCAGAGTGGCAGCAGCGGTGGAGATTAGCAAGAGTCGAGCAGCAACGGGGGGAGAGAGAGAGAGAGAGAGAGAGAGAGAGAGAGAGAGAGAGAGAGAGAGAGAGAGACACAGCAGCCAAGGGCGACGGAGCTAAGAGAAACTGAGGGGCTTTGACACCACACCGCACCGCTTCCTACTGTGACATCATCCAGTGAGAGAGGGTGGGGTGGGGTGGGGTGGGGGGGGGGTGCTAGCGGGTGACTACGCAGAAGCCCTCTCTCGTCCTCCACTCTACCCTCCGGCAGCACCCCTTCTTTTCTGTAGCAGCCAACCCCCTCTGCTTCTTCTTCCTAGCATCTTGTCTTTGACTGTGCCGAGCTGCGAGTCTGTAACACTCCTGCTGCTGTGCAGTCTAGAAAGCTCTGTTTGTTATTAGAGATCCTGCATCGCTCCCTCCCCCAACCGCACCATCTCCCTCTGTCTGCCTGTCTGCCTGTCTGCCTGTCTGCCTGTCTGCCTGTCTGCCTGTCTGCCTGTCTGCCTGTCTGCCTGTCTGCCTGTCTGCCTGTCTGCCTGTCCCTAAGATATACGTAGTTAAAGAGAGCATGAGCAGCAAAAATAATTGTAAAACACACAAAAAATTGATTATGTTTCATCTGGGTGTACTTTAGGATACAACTGAATTGAATCAGTGCGTGTTGCATCATCTGACATGCTGTACTAAAAAAACTGAAATAGTAAGTAAGTATTTGTCTGAACGGCTGGGACGTTGAAACCAAGGGACACTCACTGGCTGGACGCCAATGCATGAGCATGCCAAACAGGGATGTTTTCCAGTGATAGGCTGCTGACCTCTTTTTCCCTTCGGTACAGAGCTCAGCGCGGTGATGATTTGCTGGACAGACCGCAGCTCTGGAGCACAACCAAAGAGCCGCTCTGCTCCCTCATCCTCCTGCTGCTCGGGAGTAGGGTGGGGGGGATTACTCGGACAAGTGCCCTGTTTAACCTGAGCATCCTCCCAACAGATTCTAGCAGGCCCAACGACTACATGCCTGCTCCTGCCCTTACCATATAAAACACTTCCCCTTACTTTATTCTCCTTGTCTGTTCTCCTACCACTCACTTACTTCTACTAAAAAAACACGTCTTGCATTCTTTTGCATAAATTCTATTATTTTCTTCTATCAATGTTTGTTTTATGACATCAACTGCATCTCCTATGTTCATAATAACGCTGCTTCCTTTCTCCATCCCTCTCCTCTCCTCTCCTCCTGTTTCTCCTAGACAGGTTCAGTGACCTACTTCTCCAGAGCCTGCTTGTTGGTGGTGCGTAGGAGTACAGCATGCAGTGCTCAGGCAAACTCAAAATCAACTTGCTTTACTACGAAATGTGCACACACGCAAACACATGCACACACACACTTACTTTATATACAAACCCAGGCAGTGTCTCTGAAGGGATTTCTGGTGTGAATATGGCTAAATCATTCCAGACAGGTAACGCTGGCAATGGGATTGTGTGTGGTGAGTTTTTTTTGTCTAGTCTTACCGCCCTCGGCTCCCTGTGTTAGTGTCAGAGGATTCCACCCCGGCTGAGTGCTGATGTTTGGTTCGCTCCAGGTGCTCCATGTAACTGTGGATCATCTAGATGGGGCGTACCAAAGGGGGAAGGGGGTTCACTTCACTTTACAATAACTCCTTTAAACTCAAAGACAGAATATACATAAGCTAGGCATGTTGGCAAAAAACAGACAGGACAGGGCAGACAAGTGGTTCGGTTAATATGACGCTTAAGCGGTCTTTTGAAAAAGACAACAAAAATAAGCTTTTAGTCATCTTTCGATTGCTTTCAAATTGAGCGTTCTCTTAGTTAATTGTATCTATGAACAGCTGTTAGAGGCATTCTCTGAATAGGCAATTCTGTCTGTGGCGAGTGTTTCTGACAAGTTCATAATGATATCACCAATATGTTTTGTCATTCAGATTCCCTTCAATAGCTTGAGTGAATGAGGGAGCGAGTGAGTTTTGATAGGGCCATCTGTTAGTGATGCATTATAGATAGCAGACATGGGCTGGACAGAATCCTTAATGGAATGGCACCTCATCCTCCAGTCAGTCACCTTCAGCTGACCCACTCCAGTCTTTCAAGGTTTTATCCCTCCTAATCCTTTCCACCTCTCTTTCTCTCCCCTATCCTTCCATCTAGTATTATTAGTAAAGAGGTCTGTCAGCAAAATATACTGTGTGTAAAACACCTGGCTAGGAGCTGCTGCCCCCCCCCCCCCTCCGACATTTCCTGCTTGTGTTTGCATACCTCGGTGTGTCTCTGGTGGAGGGCACTGTACTCCTTCCTGAGCTCCGCCTCTCGCTCATCCAACCTGACAACTGGCAGAATTAAAAAATGAAAATCACATCACACATCAACCCAATTACATTTTACAACTTCACCAAATATAACTTCAAAATTGCCATTATTTCTCTTAAAAGTCCTCTGCACTGGCGCACATGGCCCACAAGGTGTCCCCAGTGGAACAAGAAAGCAATTCAAGACAGATTCTGTAATAGGAAGCGCTTTTTCAGAAGCTTGGAGTTTGGGGCAGATTGTGAGAATTAATTCTGGTAAAATTTTACATTAATAGTATAAATATAACATATTGATACACAAACAAAAACAGAATAACATAGCATACAAACACAAAAATAGCTCAGATAGAATTTAACCACAAAGCAAACCTGAAGGCAAATAGTCTCTGTAATATACTGGCACAGCTCTGCCATTCCATTGTGTAGGGGTTGGCTCGCATCAGTTGTTTATAGTCAAAACACTCTGACTGCCGGGTGTGTAAGTGTGTGTGTGTGTGTGTGTGTGTGTGTGTGTGTGTGTACGTCCAGAATGATGACTGTCCACTAAAACAATGCCCACTCAGAAAGGGCGAGAGTGAGACACTGAAGCGTGTGCTTCCCATCTTTTCAGCAGCCATGGCCCTTTCCTTGGCAGCAGTCACACCTTCAGTTCCTGGCGAGCAACATAGTTTTTCTCAATCATTGGAGTTCAAACTTGAAATGTTTTACATTGTTACTGGTTGCAGGTGATCAACCGAATTCTAATTAAATTTGGGGAAAGCATCATTTAGGCAACTGGACGATATGTAAAATAGTGAATCGTGCGCCGCTGTAAATAGGAACTGGTGTGGGAGGCAGACAGAAATAACCCATGGCCAATTGCAAAGGTGGCCGTGTTGGACTGTAGGGAAGCGACGCTTTGGGAAACTACCGTGGTGCACAATCTGGTTGACAGAAAAGCCTTGCTACTGTTTCTAAGAGCTTTCCCGAGGTAACTTAAAAGTAGCACTAGAGAACCCCAGTAACAGACTACAGGTTCAGTTGAGTAGGCTCGTGAATATCAAGTCAGACGGCGAGTGTGTGCGCGCGACAGTGTCTGTGTGTATTCTCACTTGCTTGCGGTCAGCTCTCAACCCCCAGCGCCTTTATTTCTACGGAATCAGAAGCCTAGTGCACGCCAGTGTCCACCAGTCCACACCACAGTGACCAACACACTCGGAAACTCTATCGGGAACTCTTGGTCAGCTTTTGTGTGTTTGGGTGAGTCCGTGTGTGATCTGTGCCAACCAGCTCCTCTTAAACGGCCTCACTGTACGTGGTCTAGTGATCCTCGCGCAGTGTTTCTCAGCAGAACACACAATCACACGCTGTCACACTAATATCATGTGAGCCGTTTTCAGGCCGGCAGCTACTCTACTTAGACCTGGCCTGTAATACTCGAAGGGACATCAACAACAGCAACACTAGACAAAAACAAACTCAGAATACGCACACTCAAACGCAAACTCACAATAGGTGAAAATATTAAAGTGGACCTCCAACTGAAACAAAGGCCACACCAGTCGTTTTAAAAAATAAATTTTAAAAGGTCACACTTTGCAAACCAACCGTTAGATTGGAAGACACTAATCGATTCTAGTCTATCAATCAGCAGCAACAGTGCATCAGCTTCCACACACATACAATTCATTCTGATTTAAACGGGGACAGGAGGTTAGTGTTACTGACAGGAACACCTAACAGAAAAAAGTGACATTTTTCTGAGGTGCGTAGAAACGCAAACGACATGATCACATGACTGAAGTAGGACTTTGAACACGTGCTTTAATTAGGAGTGTGTCCAGTTATAATGCTGGCAGTCGTGTTAGCTAAATGTGTTAGCAGTAGTAGGGAACAGGCCTTTTAGTCAGTGCTACTAATGGTCTTCATTCATTAGAGGTGGTGGTGGTGGTGGGAGGGGGGGTCACATCTGCCCGGAGACGCAAACAGTCACAAGACCTGCAAACAGTCAATACCACACAGTGTGTGCGTGTGTGCGCGTGTGTGTGTGTGCGTAGGACTTACTCTGGTCCGCATAGTTTTTTGTCTTGAGCTCTAGCTGCCGTGTGTGAGACTCGAACGTCGCCAGTCGATTCTGGAGGTCCTTCTTTTCTCCATCCTGGGAGTCCTCAAACACTATATACCTCTGCAGGGTTAGGTGAAGAGGGAGACAAAGCAGCATTAGAACGACAGAGTGAACTTGAACTTGGGACATGAAAAAGGAATCTCACACAAGTAGGAGGGTCATAATGTCAAAGGGCATGGCAATGTTAGCAACACCACGCTGTGAGTCAGTCTGTGTGAGTTGGTGTGTGTGTGTGTGTGTGTGTGTGTGACCAGTACTGGCACTGGTGGAATAGAGACATGGAGTGTCAGTATTCAGCTCCATTGTTAGTGTCACCTAACCTCTCGGCACAGCAGGTGCACAGCGCCAACTACTTGGCAAAAAAAGCAGACCACTTTGCTGCTGCCTCTGTGAATATGTGGGTGGGTGTCCGCATGTGTGCCCGTGTCCCTTCTCCTTCCCAGCTGTCATATCTGTGGTGGGATCCAAACAGTGTGTCATTCAGAGCCTGAAATCACACACAGATAAGAGCCAAACCCATCCACTCTCTGGAGCAAGCCTCCGACGGCCCTGAAAAGGGTGAACTGATGTTAGAGATTAACTAGCGGAAGACACATGCCCCGCTGGCAATCTGAGGCGATTTAGCTACCGGGTAAACTAAACATTGGTTGTGCTTGTATTTAACAGCACAAACCTTGACTGTGACATTAGCAATGACAAATCACTGACAACGCAGCTAACCACACACAAACGTTGGGGTGATGTTGCCTGTTTGGCATTATCACCAACATTAGTCCTTCACCCACAGCAGCATGAGGCTAGAGAAGGGGTTTTCTAACTGTGGAAATGGCCGATGGATCGCTCCACCCAACGAGCAGGGATAAGACATCACGTACAGCGGGGAGACAACCACCCGAGTCCCCTGCTCAGCCTGAGGCCCATGCCAAACAAACGGGCTCTTTTCCCCACAGACGTCACAGCATGGGTCCTGAGATTCAGATCAGTGTGATTGCGGAGATGAAAACACGTGCCAAAGGTGATCCTGAAAATATTCACTAACTAACTACTAACCACAGACCAGTGAGGGGTTCGTTCGATATCTTGTAGAATTGTTGTACCGATGTCAGAGATATTCTAAGCAGGTGGCAATGGTTTTAGTTATAGCCACACTCTACAAGAGGTAAAGATTGCCAGATACAGCGAGAGAGAGAGAGAGAGAGAAAATACGAGTAAGAGTAGAATGAAGTATGGACCACTTTGAGTGGTAAAGTACATAGGCCTGGAGGTTTAAGATGGCTATAGATTATTGAGATACCTATGTGCAGGGGAAGGGGCAGGCTCCGGAAGTCTGAAAGCGAGGTCTTTCCAGTATGACAGCTACCCTTGAGATCTACTAAGAGCATTATCCAAGCCCTGGACTAGGCCACAGAAAGGCAAGCTTTAGGGGTGTCACCACCATCAGCAGTACACACGAAGAACATCCCCTGTTAACAACACTGTATGCTCAACAGGTTGCGCTGCATACACTCAGACTTTCCTTAAGCACGGGGAGAAGCCATGTTTCACAAAACAGGCAGCATGCAAATAAACCATATTGGCAGTGTTGTCAAACATAACTTGATTGAAAAAAGGATTTGAGGGCAGCATGGGGACATGCTCTAAAACGCTCCCTTCTTTCTTGGTTAGTCTCGGTTTCTGCTAATAGACTGGGCCACACTTTTTAGCATTCATATTCAAAGTTCTAAATTGCGGACACCCGAGAGATGTAGTGTTGCTGGTATCACCTTGACAAATTAATTTAACCTAATGGGCCTATTCTCGCTGCAGTCGCCTTAATAAAGCTACAGATAACATGGCTTAAAAATAACGTCTCTCCAACCCTTAACAGAAAAGGACCCGGCTGCTCTGTAACGTATGAACTGCTAGCTGCAAAGAAACCACTGGTAAAACATTCCTTCACACCTTATCTGCATACAACGCTCTCCGTGATGCTTATCATCTGACCCCAAAGAGGATGTTCATATGACAGCGCTCCAGAGAATGGATGTTCCTCTACCCCTCTGAAGGGGAAGGTTTTCTATCGCTCTTCTTCCCTCACCGTGTATAATGCTTCCTTTGTCCGCGCACACTCACATTAGGGCCCCCTCTCTCTCTCCCCATCTCTCTCCCCAACACAAACACACACAGGGATCCACTGTATTGGCACTCAATTGACAGAGATCTCAATAAGCTCTTCTCAGTCTTCAGTGTGGCGGCTGAAAAACGGTAGACCACAGGGCCAGGCCACTGGCCTAACGGTGAAAATAGCAAATCTAAAACCAACTGGGTGGGATCATGGGTTAATTTGTTTGTGTTTACTACACAACAATGAGCGTATAACCCGGTTATTGTGAACAGGAAACATAATGAACCAGCCTTTTCCCCCGTAAGACCCCCCCACACACACACACACACACACACCCCCACACAAACGTTTTGTGTTTTGATCAGACAACGCTCTAGAGGCTGAGGCAAAGGGACTGGCCTTGTCACAAGCATGCATCCAGATAAGGTACAGCATCTCAACAATCACTGCTCCAGAATGATCCTACATAGCTGAGGGGATTAGGATAAGCCCTGTTAGCCTATGGGCAGCTGTAAAGCAGGCCAGCCTACGGTGTTACCAGCCGCTCAGCTTTGATGCTAAAATGCTATTTTTGGAGAGCTAGGATATTTCTTTCAAATCACATAGGTCTCAGCTTGGAAGTTTCATTAATTTTCTTAGTGAATAGAGGATGAGGTTAGTACCCAATGCGTAGGCTCAAGCTCATAGTTTTTCTGACATCACCATCTTGTAAAATCCATCCAAGGCAGCTGGGGTTTGGAGAGAGCAGGTCTGAGGGCTATCCTGGCCAGAGAAAGGGACTAAGGAAGTCTATATATTCCGGAGAACTTCCTGCCCAGTTATGCCCTGCCTTTTCCTTTTCCCGCCAGTGTGGTTTGAGTCAGACTACCAATATATTCCCTTGGGCATGGATTAGGGACAATTGATTTATCCAATGAGTGGGTATTGTTTGGGTGTAATATGTCTTACCTGTTTCTTCAATCGTGATCGTGACTTAATTCTCTTAATAGATGTGACCGAAAAGCTTTAAGATTCGTAATACTGAGCCAGATTAGTAAATCTGATCCGAATGTTTTGGCAACTGTATTGCCATTTGCCTCCAGAAATGTGATTAGGGACTCAAGTAATAGACTGGTGTTAGATTCAGGGCGCCATCGATCAGTCAGGTCTGGGCAATGCCCCAGACCAAGTTTCACGTTGTAACATTGAGTTTCTCTGTAGTTGTTGTTGCTTCCAAAGAGAATGGACGCTTGCGTGAAAACATGATTTAACTTCACAGCACTGTCATCAAGTCATACCCTACTGTGTTGTGGTAGTGTGACTGAAGCGAGGAATTGTGTTACACTTAGATGTGAACTGACTGTGTGAGCATGGTGTGTAGGCCAGAGAACACTTTTTTATTTTAAGAAAGGGCTTATTTGACTACTGACTGTATTATACTACTGCTGTATTATGCCCAATGGTGACAGCGAGAATGAGAATCTGTTTTCTACAAAATTACCAGGTACAACACCCAAAAGGCCTCTTAGTCAAGTGTCACATGAAAGGCCAGAAAGAAAAGAAAAAAACTTTTCTGTACCATCATGAATTATTCTCTAGCTTAATGTGACCCTGTTGTGCTTGCCATTCCACATTTCACTGGTCTCAAATGCCAGGAGCAAAGACAGCCTAAGGAGTGGCAATACACCTACATACAGCGACACAGACAGAGAGAGAGGGAGGGAGACACAGAGACACGGACACACACACACACACAAAACATGTGGTTCCTCTCCCCTTCTCCATGCTTCAAAACAAATTTTGCTTACCAATTGCACTGAGACTTGACTACTAAGTTAGATATGTGTCCTCTGCAACTGTGAAATAGTGTGCCCTACAAAGCACAACTTGTTGATAAGGTGAAAGGGCAAACTCATAGACACAGCCCTTTCAGTCTTCAGTTCTGAAACATATATGCCCACACAGGCTCAAGCACACACAAAAACTTCCCTGAACATAATCAGTTGACACTAAAATGGTATTTTAAACCAAACCAATTATCAAACTAAAGTAAGACCAATGGCTGCGTATGACATTACAGTATTTGGGGTAGAATAGAAGTCTCTGCTGAATTATGAAATTATAAATTCAGAAAGTTTAAAAGAAGGAGGCATGGACTAGGGAGATACATATGTTTCAATTGGATCACAAGTGCTTGAATCCAAGTGTTTGAGGGGTTTGGAAGCCCCAACTAAACCTGTCAACACATTCGGCTCCATGCTCTCCCCAGACAGTGCTTACTGTGATTTGGAGCATCAATGTGAAATTAGTGGAATCTGGTTGGAACTAATTAGGGAAACGCTGGGAATCAGTCAATACAAAAAGTATGAAGTAATTAAATTCCAATAAACACCGGTGGACTGCAGACTGCACTCAGACCAATGCATACTGGAGTGCATGACATGTACAGCAGCTTGCTACAAGGTAGCACCATTATGATAAAATAGTCACTACGAAGAATAGCTGGCAGATTGGTTGCTTGCAATAGTTACCCCCCACGGGGACTCATAATTTGCACACTAGCACAGTCTGTGCTTTTGTAGGGGCAGCATTAGGTGCGCTCCAACAACTGTCAACTTTTAAGCGGGTGGGTAAACCCTAGAAGAATGCAGACACAACTCCTTTAAGTAAACTTATTTATTAGGTCACCTATTTTCCTTGGTTACTGAGAAGTGATCGAGCAAAACCCACCTCTTCTGCATGTTTCCTAAGTGCTTTCTCCCGTTCGTACTGAGTGATAAGTTGCTCGTTGTCTTCTTTTAAAAGCTCCAACTCGACTTCGTGCTCTTGGTTGACAGCGAACACGGAGTCCAAGTTCTCCAAGACGGCAACAACAAGTGGCATGAGATCTTTCACCACGTCCTCGTCATATTTTCCAATCAATCTTTCGAACTCACGGTAAATGGAGCTCGCTAGACCCGACACTCGTTCGGACATCATCGCCGAAGAGCCCGGGTCGTCCTGGTAGAGAACGCCGTCGTCCAGCTCCATTTTTGCCTTCACTCCCAGCTAGCGAGCTAGCCGCAAGCCTGATCTTACTATAAGCTATCCACCGTCCTTATTCAATTATAGTTTTAGCGTCACTAGACTGCAACAATATTGTGCCTAACTAAAACATTTATTGTGAGCTAGTTGAGCTCCGTTTAGCTTTGAAAGAAATACGCGTCACTTATAGAAAAGTTTGTTGTCCTCCTCTAGAGTGGACGGCTGTGACTTTCAAGGCTAGGTTGCTAGTTTGTAGAAAAGTAGCGTTATCTACTTGGCTCCGTGTTTTACAGTTGTCCCTCCGACTTCCCAACAGATGAGCTGCGTTGTTGAAGGGACCGTCATAATGACGTCACATGTGAAAAGAGGGCTGGATAGACTGAGGAAAAACCTGTTAATCCTTCTGGATCTATTAGAAACATACAATGTATACCAAGTAGGAAATATTTCGCCATAAAATGTCCCGTGGCTGTATTTTCTACTTTCAAATAATGTAGTCTGATTTGAATAACTTTAGTACAACTCAACAGGTTACGGAATCATGGGACTTGAATATTTTTGAAATACTGTATCTTTTAAGATTGAACAACAATGAATAACGTTACTTGACTCCCTGTTAATGTTATGTTTTATCCGTCAAGAAGTTTGTTAAATAACAAATTTATAAGGATGCAAAAATAATAGCAATACCATCAAAGTATTAAACTATTTGATACAAACATAAATATGGCAAATAAACCAAAACAATATTGCATAAAAAAAAATTGTAAATCACTTATTGAACCCACATCAAAGCAACAGACACATTAGGAGTATCTTCATGCACTATATTGTATGCATATAAAGTGCAAATGGGAACTCACTAGGCTGAGCTCAATACACAGCAATTATTTTGTCAACATTACTGACCTGCTGTTCTGTGACACTTTATAGGCACTGTTCAACCTGATTTTTTACATCTCTGACATTTAGCAGGAGACAGACAAAACACAGTTATGCAAACAAATAAATAACTTTTTCAAAGTCCACATTCAAGGTAGCAGTTGCCCTTATCTATATATCATGAACAAGATCAGTTCTTTGATAGTCTGCAGACAGCCCCGTGATAAGTGTGCATGTGCCACAGGGCGTATACTGAAACCCCTTTTTTACGGCAAACTATCAATTTAGAAATCAGTTTACCTATGGCAAAGTTACCCTTATGTGAAATGTGGTTAGTCAAACTAAGGCCTCCTTTAGACAGTACAATTTATGTAGTTTAATCAAACAGTAGCGCATGGAAAACAAAGTGAATAAATATGTCTATAATACTAGATTATTCAGTGTTTGCACTTTGGGCTTGCAAAACTCACTTATGAAGGTGTGTCTTAATCTGGAGTTATTATTAAAAACTTGCTGAAATATGACAACGGTGTAAGTTCCTGGGCTGGAATAGCACATTTGGCGGTGTCATCCATTTTCTAAACAATGACTGAGCAATACTGACATGAAAGAGAAACAGTACCATTTGCCAGGCCATGCCCATGTGAGTGTGGGTGAGGGTTGGAGGTGAGAACATAGTACCTCTTTGATGGTTCTTTTTGATTGTAAAGAAAGCCCAAATTAGTTATTCCTGCCATACAAATTATTAAGTTCCTGTACTTTACGATCATATGTGGTAAAACATTATGAAATGAATGCAAATGTACAGAGATTTAAACCAAGTTGAACTATAGAAAAAATGTAGGTAAATTAGTTGCTTAACTTGTGTAGTGAAACTGTCCAACGCTGTTAGTCCACATTTAAGCATCATATATGCCAATCAGAATTGCATGTGGCATGAAATTAATGTCTGTCTACCAGCCAACCTGCATCATGCACACCGTATCACAGGGCTAACCCTGTGGCCTTCCCTTCTCTACACAAGAGGAAGACAATATGGGTGAACGGGCATCCTCTACCAACAGTTCAATAATCACTCCAACTTACAGAAAGCAAACATATACCTGGACATACACATCACATTACAAACACAACAAAACTTCAAAACTATCCACCCATGTCCACAAAGCACAGTTGATGATAATGACAATTAAATTGCTAAAAAGCTAACAATTGATGCATGGCAGTAAATCATATATTTTATATAAATTAAATCCACATAAAAAAAGACTCCCTTTTGAAGTCCATGACAGAAACCCTGCTCCATACAACTGTTACACAATAAAGTCAAGATGTTGTGCCGTAGCCATTATAATCCCAATACTATGGTTGAATTTCAGGAGAGGAAAGGGCCATGACCAGGAAGAACCAGTGATAAGGTAGGAAGTATTGGGAAGAAGACTTAGGTGACGACCGATTAACCTCTCAGGCTGGCACCAATGGACTGAAGTGTGTGGACAAGGTGTCACACAAAAGTTACTGGGAGGAGGGAGGGAACCAAAGAGGGTGAGGCTCAAGGATCAGTCGAAACTGATTCCAGGCAAGGTGAATTCAGATGACGTTCAGGTGGCTGTTGCTAAGTGACGAGGGGCAGAGGGAATAAGGCCTGTCAACGGTCAGGCTGCGTAGGGAACGTAGTACAGCGTCTGGCATGTGATCGGCAAGCATCCTGGGACTGATCAAAACACTCCGGAACGCCGTTTCACTGGACCACTCGGCACGATATCGCACCTGAGAAAAACAGGACCTGGGAGGGGACAAAACCAGGAGGAATGAAAAAGGTAAGAAACAATCTGATGAGAACTGAATGAATTGTTTAAATACACAACAACAAACCTCCGTGAGGGTCCATCCTCCGTGATGTGGAGTATGCGTCCGGGCAGGTAGAGGGGTAGGTGGGCTGTGTGAACAGGTGAGTCTTCTGAAGCCAGGCTCTGATAGGACGATGAGCGGCGAATCATCAGTGACTCCTCCCCTAGTAAAGGCTGACTAAGCTGCTCCTCCCTGTTATCCATCTCAGTGGGGAAGTCATCTGGGTCCCCTCCAAACAGCTCGTACCAGCATCCCTGCAGCAGTATGCGGTACTGAGATAGAGAGAGAGAGAGAGAGAGAGAGAGAGAGAGAGAACACTTAGGGACTTCACCGGTTAAAGCTTTCAGTTGGGACAGTGAAACCTTCAACTAACAAACTAAACAAACCGGAACGTATTAATATACATCATCATGGGCAATGTACATGAGGGTTCTCACCTTTGGCTTACTGCAGTTAGAGACCATCTTCAGAATTCTCTTCTTTAAATCCTCCATGTTGGGAATACTCAGTCTGTTTAAAATAAGGGAAACAAAGTAGAGGGAAAGTGATTATACTGTGAAGGAGGGAAGAGGCAAAGGAAATAGAACAAGTGCATACACATAACAGAATTACTTTCCTAAAATGAACCAAGGACAGTAGATGGGAAACATTGATACAGTGCATCTGTTCATGCCTTTCCCAAAAATACTGACTGGTTTTGATTTAATCTGTTGCCTTACCTGGGCACCAGATCCTTTCCCAACACAACAGAAACCACAAACTCCTTGGAGTAGTCTGCCAGGGCTTTACTGTGGATAGGAAGCAAAATCTTTTTCTGGGGAAAAACAAGATCTATACATTATGTACCAACTAAAATATAATACAAATAAAAATAAAAGCAATATTGAATTTAAGAGTAGCACATTTCTACATTACATATATGGTATTAGTAAACCCCATGCTAAGTATAATAAGCACCCTAATGTTCACAACGTTAACACTGAAGAAAACTTCCAAACCATTCACATCACTGCCATGAGTCAGACCAGGCCTTTCTTGTGCCAGCTAGGTCCAGTATCCAGACAGTTCTCCATACCTCATAAGCCCCCCTGGTGGTGAGAAGGCATAGCACCGCAGATTGGGGAAGGAGTTCCGCAAAAGGACAGCCAGCAGGGAGGCTGTACCTCCGCCCAGACTGTGGCCTGTGATGACCAGCTTGTACTCCTAGAACCTCTCAACACACACACACACACACACACACACACACACACACACACACACACACACACACACACACACACACACACACACACACACACACACACACACACACACACACACACCTTAGATCTGAGTTTAATAACAAGCTAAAAACATCTGTTTATCAGACTAGTCCTAATCATAACTCTTACGGGTGCAATGGTGAATGCCTGGTTCAGAATGCCATCGTTGACTAGTTTCTTGTAAATGTAGCCTGCTGCCTGGGACATGCCCTGGAAGATAAATAAACTGTGGTGTTATTGGAAAGTTACAGTGTCTTTTTCTTGATAGAAGATGCTTTACAATTACATCTAATTAAGTCACCTTGTGAGCGTAGCAAGTTCCTGACACTCCCTCTATAGGCAGGTCCTCACACTCAGTGGACAGGTCTGTCAGAACATCCTATGGGACACACAATGGACAGCAAGCTAAAACAACAATAGCTACATACACCAAAGTAATGCAAAACGCTGTCAAAGACAACACATTGTGAACATTGTCATTTGAATGGTCCTTTTAGCAAGACAGCCAGATGGACAGATTGATTAAATCATTAATTCAGTGACTGCCTATAAATGCTTAGCTTGAAAAAAACAAACATGATTTTGAGAACTCAAAAAGGGACAGGAGATTGGATCTTACCCTAAGAGACAGCGTTCCCCTGATGGCCACCAGCACCGCCTCTCTCTTATGGTCCAGAGCAACAAAGAATGGAATCTCATAGATCTGGAATAAGCATCCCATCTCATTATCTATGTTTCACAGGTAGATACTAAAAACTAGAGGAATAGTCAGAAATAACTATGAGAAGGCATGGAGTATCAGGTTACCTGGTTATGAAAGCTGACGTAGATGAAGTCTCTATACTGCAGGCCAGTGCTGAGCAGAATGGAGGAGAAATGGCAGCCGAGGTTGTCTCCGCCAACAATCTCGTATTCTGCCGCCCGGCTTCTGCAGCTGAAACAAACCCACACAAAAACCCGCACACGCATTTTTATGACATGAACCACTGACACAACTGTGCAGTTTCTTTTGTGAATTGAGGATCAGGTTATAAATAAGTAATATTAACACATTTGCTTATCAGGTTGAGAGAGCATCAGACTGATCTATTTAAACACACAGATTGCAATGGATGTAGCTATCTTACCAGTCCCCGCTGAGTTTGCAGGCCCCAGTGAGAGGGTTGGAGTAGACGTACATGGGCCAGCCATACGCTGCCGCAGCAAACTGCATGCAGTGTGCGGCCTTCTCCAATTCGATTTCTAAATCTTCACCCTACCGAACAGAACATGGAGGCACAGTGTTAAAACACTGCAGATCTGTCGGTGACCCAGGTCCTTAGTGACTGATTAAACCTTTCCATGACAGAGAAATCTGACTTATTTTTCCTTGGACATATACCTTGTGAAATCTTCAGCATTTTTTTTTTGTTTTTTAATTAAGATTATTGGCTGGCTTGCTGAAATGTATATATTTTCTCAATTCATGAGTATGCCTGGCGAGTGGATCTGTCATTCATTCTTACAATTGGTGAGGAAGGGCTGTGGGGTACTATCTCATCTGGGTCTCTGCACTGCTCCACTTTATCCTGCTCTTGGTGCAGAAGAGCCAGTCCGGCTGCTATGTCACTTGGTACCAGGTCTGTGTCCTGCAACACACACACAAAGACAAACACACATTCAATCTCAGTAAGAGCCCGGACTTACCAAATAGGGATTGGCTTGAGGTGGCACATAAGAAGGCAGGGGCAATAGCCAGACACTTACAGAAAAAAAACCGCCAACAAGTTGGGCAATGCTAGAGAAGGCCGCTCTGTGGCTCTCGTCCTGAGGCAGACAGCAGCACAGCAGACGGAGCCTGCTCTCCCACACTCGAACAGCCAGTGAGCGAGCAGTGGACAAGAGCTGGGAGCCCTCACTGCTCTCCAAGTCACGCACCCCCAGCTGCTCCACTGGGACAGGCCCAGAACGGGGGCTCCCCAATGGGTCAAACACAAACAAAACCCCTATTCCTGTGGCAACCAGCAGGATCCAACTGCGGAAGACACAGGCATATGCAATGTAATTTAGCGCGGTTGTCGGATACAATCTCCATCCAAAATCAAAACAATGAGGTTAGCAAAGTATCCTGCAACCCACTTACCTGGCAATCACTGCAGCAATGACAGCGCCCACCTCTGCAGGTTGACAGCCCCGGCTGTGATCAGACACCCAGATGGCCCCCAGACAGGCCCACACTAGCTCAGGAATATAAAGGAGGGCCCGCAAATACACCAGTGCTGGAATAGAGCGCCGTGGGCCAGGGTTTGTGATGGTCCCTGGAAAACAGAAATACTGACATGAATTCCTGTCAAAATCTTTGATCGGTTAAAGTTACTTCTTGTTACTAAAGGCATGTAGTTAAAAAAATTCACAGTTTACAGGACTTGGTAACTAAATGGAAAAAAGTCCCTCTGGAAGGTACAAACGATGCTTCTAAAGTTTGCCTGTTATGCCGATACTGGCAACAGCAGATAGATTGTCTCACAGGTCTCACTTTGTTTTAGAAGTTAGCATCATTTAGACAACTTAATACTGAACGCTGAAGGATCATTGCAGTCCATCTACTGTTTCATAATACACAGAAAACGGTGTTATAATACCCATTATGCCTTAAAACCACATTGAGCACTCTAAAACCACAAATATATGAATTTCATAGATCTATGTCTTAGGAGCAAAAACTGTATTGGTAATGTTACTTTCAATACACAAGCATATAAAGTTGATTTGCTTTTCTTACGTTTGTGTTCTTAATATTCTGCCTACCGTCACTTTAAGACTGGTCAGTTTTCGCACTTAGACATGTTTTAGGACATTTTTTGTCTGATTGAATGTACCGATGAGTCGAAGTCGTTTAGCGGAGCCACACAGTTTTCTTATCGTAGTCGTAGCAGTAGTTGTATTAGCATAACTTATGGATTCCCTTAACTATAGATTTACTCTTGTGAAAGAAGAATTGTTGAGGACATATCTTGTTACTTGTGGAAAATGGTATAAACACATCATTCATCTCTTTTACACCAGAGTCCAGTAGAAGTATTTCTAAGAAGAGAGCAATAGGCTACACATGACAGGAGTGACTAGCTGTTTCAACTAACTCCTAAACAACCGTCATTCCCCCACACACATCTTTATTTGGTTATTTTATAGGAATTGAAGGTGCTGTGAAAAAGTTAGTAGCACCTGTCTGATTTTGTGTATTCTTGACCTTAAATGATAATAGTTTCTTCAACCACACCTGGTTTTAGCTGAAACTCACTCTGAGGGAGAACTTTTACGTTGTTATCTCTGATATAAAACAAAGTATGGCCCTAATTACTGCCATTAACATCCATTGAAAATACCTCACTTCCAAGGTCACAGAGTTAGAGTGCACTTAAATTAAGGTTTCCCTGAAAGACTGATCAATAACTTTTTAGTTTTTGGTTGATGTCTTAGATCATATAGGACTTTAGAGGCTTCATTAAGCTTAACTAATGATGCCACCAAAGCATTGACAGGGCTAATCATATAGGTGCCAGTAATGACCAGGGTGTACCCTTTCACAAAGGTGGATAAAGATCTAGATAACCCTTGGTAGAATAAAAACCTTCTCTTGTTATTTGCTCACACCAGATACTTTCAATTGAAATAAGATATGTTTAATGGTGATATCAAAAATATTTACAAAGGAAAATCAGGCAGGGTGACCTTTTCACAACACCTCAAAATATGGTTACATAAACTGTTGTCATTCAATTAATTGGCATTCACCTTGAGCACTGACATAGACGATCGCACAAAGTGACAAGATGATGAGCATCAGTAAAACCAGGAGGACAACAAGGTAGTTATGAAGAACTCCTCCACCAGGACAATCGAATCGTCCCTTATGAAGAGTGTACAGGAGCAAAGTTCCAATCCACCTACAATGTGGTACAGTGGGAGAAGACAGAATTTACTTCCATCAATTATAGTAATAACTTTTGAAAGCTTGATAGAGTGGATAGCTTTTTGTATAGGTGAATGTGGCATAGTTGTTTGTAAACTAGAATGTCACAATGGCCTTAGAATATTCCCGTTAATACTTAGCTGGCTAGTTAAAAACTTACCAAAGTATCCGGATGAACAGTTCAAACGCACCAGGGAATACAAGATCATCACTTGCTATTCCCCAACGCCGACCAAAGGCAAACATTCCAGGCATTGTGAGGTGATCTTAGGGGTAGCAACTAGCAATGTGACTGCGGTATCTTTCTGATATCACGAATGTAGTGTGAAGATTAAATCGCCTGGCAAGAAATTTGATGGTTAAAAGTCCCTTGAAATACAGTGGAAATCTTGCGGAAAGGCTGCATTTTCTTACAAGGCACAATAACAAACAACATTATCCGATAATCATTTTGACGAACCGATGATTTGACATTCCAGCCAGTACTTTCCATTCCAGTCAGTTAAGCTAATTAGGTTTACATCAGATTAACCTGGTGTTTAACGTTCACAGAAGGCATCGATCACAGGGGACTCATTGCCTCGTGACATCGTAATTAATCTATGACTAGTTTGTTGGCAGATAGATTTGTTAGTGGTTCACTGCTCTGGTATTCAGTTACGAGTGGCAACTACTCTCAAACTAGCTAACGTTAGCGAGGGTAGCGTCACGCCCCAGGTTGAATCAGCGAGCGAGCTTCAGTTAATACACTTAAGTGATTTTCTATGCCATAAAAAAACACCTAATAGCAAATATTTTAGCAATGATAAATTATGTCATATAGCAATTTCAAAAAGGATTCACAACCAAACCTAACGCCTAATGTGAGCTAAGCTAACCTAACCTACTGCACTACAGGCCCTTGTTTTTGTTTTGACGTTGGTGGTGTCCGGTTTTCAATGCCCTCTCTCTGGTATGGAGTGTTTCATTAGTTCCGCGTTATTACCAAAGGATGTCATCAACTGTTATCTGAATTTATTGTGTATCTGACTTTGGTAAAATTCGGAAATCTATACGCCAAAATAAGAAAAATGTAAGTTAAACAAACACCGAGGAAGGCAACTAATTCTGTGTTGACTCTACATTAACAATTCCCTGGGATGAAACTGGAAATAATTAAAGGTAAACTTTATTCAGACATTCATTAAACATTTTAACAAATCAAATATTGTTTATGAAATCAAAACAAAAACTGTCTCAATATTTAACATAAGAAAATCTAGCAAAACAAAAAAATAATCAAGAATTAACTTATGCATGGATGTTTTTGTGTCGTTTTAGGCCATGGAAGGAATTAAACCTTTTGTCACAAACAGAACAAGGGTAAGGCTTTTCCCCTGTGTGAGACCGAATGTGCAGAGTTCGAGAACAGGCTTGGACAAATCCTTTTCCACAGAAGTGGCACTTGTAGGGTCGTTCCCCAGTATGGTAGCAAGTGTGTACCCTCACTTCACTAGGTGATCTGAAAGACTTATTGCAGTCACCATATGTACATTTATAGGGCCTTTCTCCTGTGTGGATCAAAATATGCCTAACTAATGCAAATGGGGAGAAGAACCCTTTGCCACAATAGGTGCATGGGTAACGCACTCCTTTATGCAGAGTCTGCTCATGGCTTAGAAGACCTCTCTTATCTTTGTAGGAATTGCCACAGTGAGTGCAAATGTAGGCTTTCTTAGACTGGCTGGGCAAATTCTGACAGCGGACCACATGCTTTTCCAATGTGTGTTTGTGTTTGAATCCAGTTCCACATGTCCAGCAGAGGAAAGGTTGCTCTTTTGTATGGACTCTCTCGTGTTCAGTAAGATCAGCATATGATCTTATTTTCTTGGGACAATATAGGCACTTGAACGGTTGATGGCCGGTATGTTTCCACTCATGTTTTATTAAATGTTTCAGGGTTTTACAACTTTCTTGGCAGTAAGCGCACACATAAGGTTCACTGAGTTTATGGAGATCTTCATAATGTGTTACAAGGTGCTTCAGCAGACGAAAGTTCTCCTTACACATGTTGCACTGAAATGGTGTATGTGTCATCCTGTGTTTTTCTAATGTATTTGAATCTCGTACCATTCTTGTACACACCTCACAGTAGAGCCGATTGTGGGTGACTTTGTGTGCTCTCAGGGACATTTTGCACTCAAATGCCTTGTCACATTCGTCACACTTGACACAATGAACAACTGCTCCTGCCTCTGCTGCAGCTCTGCGGTGTTTCATCTTGTGATCTCTCATGTTTCCCTCTATTTCCTTGTTGCACAGATCACACAACTTTCCCTTTCTCTTAGATGATGCAGTTTTCACAAAAATGGGCGCTGAGTAAGATGGGTCTTGTGACATTCTATAGTGGAGAATTTTACTGTGAGATGGTAAACTTTGAAATGTGGAAGTCGCTCTATTAGACTTGGTAAGTTGTCTCTCTTGCTCTAGGAATGTATTCATTCTCTGGCCTCGGTTGGGTCTCACCGGTCTGGATGGGGCAGGTGTGATTGTGTCTATTCTTCTGAGGAGTACCACACATCTTTTGCTTAAATCGTGTGATTTTATTTTCACTTCATTCTTAACACTATTCGAGGAGTCGATGTACATATCTTTGTCGATGGACTCAATTCTTGTCTCTGTTCGGGGCTGTTGAGGCGTATTTTGACAGCGGGTATCATGCTTCGTCAGTGTATGTTTGTGCTTGAATTTCATTCCACACTTCAAGCAATGAAAAGGTTGCTCGCCTGTATGTACTCTCTCATGCTCAAGAAGATCAACAAAGGATCTAATTCTCTTTGGGCAATACTGGCACTTGTATGGTAGATGTCCTGTGTGTTTCCACTCATGTCTTATCAAAAGTGGCAAGCTTTTAAAATGTTCCTGACAATAAGAGCAAGTAAATGGTGTTTTGACTTCATGGAAGTCTTCATAATGTTTGACAAGGGGCTTAAATAGAGGAAAATGTTCTTCACACATATTGCATTGAAATGGTGTGTGAGACATCCTATGTTTCTCTAAAGTCTGTAAATCCCGCACCACTCGAGTGCACACCTCACAGTAGAGGGGGTTGTCTGTTGTGCAATGTGCTGCCATGTGATCTTTCATGTCTCCCTGAACATTCTCGTTGCCCAACAGAAATACCTGTCCCGATGTCTTGAACAACTCATTTGCTGTGAAGGTAGCTGGAGAGGGGGAGATGTCTCCTTTTGTACTGGGAGACTCGCTACATCTTGAACTAACCAAATGACAATTTCCACCTGTCCCATCTATGACTGCCTCAGCCTCATCAACAATATCTTCAGTAGGATCTGCACTTGTCCCTTCACCAGTTGCTTCCTCAGAGACAGTCGGGAGATCACTTTGCATTTCCTTCACAAGATCCATTCTTGGTGTCTCAGTCTGGGGCTGTTCAGGTGTATTTTGACAGCGAGTATCATGCTTTGTCAGTGTGTGTTTGTGCTTGAATTTCATTCCACACTTCAAGCAAAGAAAAGGTTGCTCGCCTGTGTGTACTCTCTCATGCTCAAGAAGATCAACAAAGGATCTAATTCTCTTTGGGCAATACTGGCACTTGTATGGTAGATGTCCTGTGTGTTTCCACTCATGTCTTATCAAAAGTGGCAAGCTTTTAAAACGTTCCTGACAATAAGAGCAAGTAAATGGTGTTTTGACTTCATGGAAGTCTTCATAATGTTTGACAAGGGGCTTAAATAGAGGAAAATGTTCTTCACACATATTGCATTGAAATGGTGTGTGAGACATCCTATGTTTCTCTAAAGTCTGTAAATCCCGCACCACTCGAGTGCACACCTCACAGTAGAGGGGGTTGTCTGTGGTTGAATGTGCTGCCATGTGATCGCTCATGTCTCCTTGTACATTCCCATTGCTCAACAGAAATACCTGTCCCGATGTCTTGAACGACTCATTTGTTGTGAAGGTAGCTGTAGAGGGGGAGATGTCTCCTGTTACAATGGATGACTCGCTGCTTCTCCGATTTACCACTACCTCAGCCTCATCAACAATATTCTCAGCAGGACCTGAACTTATCCCTTCACCAGTTGCTTCCCCAGAGACAGTCAGGAGATCACTTTGTGTTTCCTTCACGACAAGATCCATTCTTGTCGTCTCAGTCTGGGGCTGGTCAGGTGTATTTTGACAGCGGGTATCATGCTTTGTCAGTGTGTGTTTGTGCTTGAATTTCCTGCCACACTTCAAGCAAAAAAAAGGTTGCTCGCCTGTGTGTACCCTCTCATGCTCGAGAAGATCACCAAAGGATCTAACTCTCTTTGGGCAATACTGGCACTTGTATGGTAAATGACCAGTATGTTTCCACTCATGTCTTATGAAAAGTGGTAAACTTTTGAAACTCTCTTGACAGTTTGTACAAATATAAGGCCTGCATAGTTTGTGGACATCTTCATAATGCTTGACAAGCAGCTTGAATTGAGGGAAGTTTTCCTCACACATGTTGCATTGAGATGGTGTATGTGTTGCTTTATGTTTTTCTAACGTCTTCAGGTCTCGTACTACTCTAGTACACACCTCACAGTAGAGTGAACCATCAATGACTTTGTATGACCTTCCCGCTACTGCGGATGTTTCTACAGGAGCCATATGGTTGTCCATGGTTTTTCCTTCCTCCATGTATGTTTTTGGGGTTCTTTTGACAGGTCTGTCTCGATTAGAATGTCCTTCTCGACTGTTCACATCTCTAGTTTGCTCTTGGCCTTGTTTACATTTCAAACCCTTTTTTAGCTTTTGACTTAGTTGTTTATATGATTTCAAGCTTTTTGACCTCTTCTTACAGCGGGCATCATGCTTTTTCAGAGTATGTTTCTGCTTAAATTTTATCCCACACTTCAAGCAAAGAAAAGGTTGGTCTCCTGAATGATCTCTATTATGCTCAAGACTATAGGCGAGTTTACAAGATGGCATTTTCCCTGCTGAAAACAGTTTGGATACACTTGTTTGCCTTTTACCTAAATGTTTATCTACTTTAGAGCTGGATAATCTCTTGTAACTCTTGTCTGTTTCAATGTAACGATTTTCGTTTGCTTCTAGAATCACCGCTGTGTATGTCTCATCACAAGTATTCTCTGTAACCATGTGTCCAATTCCCATGCAAGCAGCTCCATCATTACTGTTCAGGGCGTCCTTGAAAGTTTCATTACTGATGGGCTCACCCGTGTCCGCAACATATTCAGAAATCATGGACTCGTCCTCCGACTTCACCTCCGCTGTAGGATAGAGCCAGTCATTTTTCTCTTGTTCCTCTGTCAGGTCTTCTTTCCAATTTCCACTATTTTCAACATCTATAGTAGTTTCCATTTCCATCACATTAGTTTGTAGGACCGATGTAGATCCCACCTCACCTAGCAAATGTAAGTAGTCATGCAAGATATCTGGTTCTGATTGAGTCTTTTCATATGCAATAACCCCTCTTCCAACAGGTTGCAGACAATGCGCTGAAGTGATGCAGGAACCATCAATTGAACAGTCTTTAAAGAAAAGAAGAATAGCAAAAAAAATTGTATTGGTACACAATTGACAGGCCTTAAATAAATCTTAAATATTGATTGGCTAATTTAAGCTCACCGCTGTTTTCCAGTTGGCTGAAATCTTTACAATAGTCTAGCAAGGTGTTTAGCCCCTGAATTTGAGAAATAGACTCAGCATATTCCTCCAGAACAGAATGGACATCAGAGAGTAGTGAGGCAACCTAAAAGAAAAGGGAAGTTTTGCACAGGCAATATAAAGGCATTATAATTTTCCAAGCTACAATATAATTGCGACTGACCACATGAAGGTAAAATTATTAAAAAAAAAAAACAGCTTACACACAGGACTTACTTCATAAGGTAAACTTTTACACACACATGGCATATCATATTAGGGGAAACATAGGGTCCATGTAGACATATGGCTAGACATGTTTGCTATAAATTGCTAACCTTTTTGAGATTTGGTTGAGGGACTAGCTTTTCAAGTTTTGAAAGGAACTCCCACATCACCCCTTGTATTGCAGTGTCAAACGTAGCACCAAATTCCTTCGGGAAAATATTCTGGGTGATGGGAAAAAGATACATTTGTGAATGAGAAAATTGTATTACATGCTTTGATGCTTATCCTCTACAACATACAAGAGCAAATAAAAGCCAAACAATGACACTGACCAAGAAAAAGTGTTCTCTCTCTTCAGGGCCTTTCAGCACGGTATGAATGAGACACTCAAAGTTCTGATCTGCCAGTTCCGAATGTGTGTCATCTGTCTGCAAGATAAACAGCTGACAATCACTGCGAAATCTGTAGATTTAGATCCTTCAGTTGATCTACACAGTGGAATAGTATCCAATGATGAACTTTAACAAATGGAGCGCACCTCTATTCCCAAGAGGGGCACGAGGGTAAGCAGTCTGTCTAGGTGAGGCTGAATGTTCTGGAGGTTTGCAGTTACTTCAGAGCGACACAACTCAAGGATTATCTAAAATAAAAAGCATTTATTGGGCAATGGGATATATTATAGGTGCGCGCGCGCGCACGCACGCACGCACGCACACACACACACACACACACACACACACACACACACACACACACACACACACACACACACACACACACACACACACACACACACACACACACACACACACACACACACACACACACACCTAAACAATGTCAAGTGTAAAAAACACAGTCACACCACACATCACTTTTCCATACCTTTGCTCTGAGGCCCAGAATTAGTTGGGCTCGCAGTTTGGGATGGACAAGTCCCGGAACAATGGCTGTTACCCTAATAACAAATTCCTCAAGCATCTCATAATCAGTTAGAACGTTTTGCTGGAGAGTCTGCCAAATTGCTGCACAAATCAGCCTCAGTGGTGGAACCATGAGACGCAGCGCAGACAGAGGAAGAGGGGGATCTGAAAACACAAAATGTGTATCTCCAAAAACATGCCCAAATAACAGTATTTGGCAAATGGTAAGCAAAAATTGTACATACACCACCCAAACCATTCTCCTGGAGCTGATATCCCCAACTGTATGAACTCAGTTTTTAAGCAACTCTGTCAATTGGTAAGACTTTTCTGCTTCCGATGTAATTTAAGTTTAGGAACTTGCACCAAATTGTACAGCATGGTTTTACTCCCAACATCGTAAACAGTGAAGGGCGTTGACTCTTCTAATATAATTTTTTAAACGTTGGAACAACCATGTGGATATTTCAAACATGGCCGTCCTTTGCTATTTCCAAAACGGAAAGGAATGCACTTATTTTCCAATCAGACAATAAAGTGGCATCATTGTGTGCACAGCACTAACAAGCAATATGCACAGATATTGTGGCTTTATTACTTTCAAAAATTTGAGTTGGTCTGTAGTTTAGTCCCGTCCTTCCTATTCTGCAATGTAAAATTGTAATAATCCTGCGTTCACGATAATCTGTTCCATTTCCAATTTGTGAACTCAATACTCCGACGCTACCCTGCTGAAGTGTTCAGCTATGAACAGCGTAGACAATTACACAACAAAGTTAACTATTTAATGTTCCTTAAATCAACTACTTTTGCATTGGGCCAGTTTAAACAACTGTGTCTATACAAAAAGTGTTGGGGGCATTTATCTTCGCTAGTATGGAGAAAACGTTAGCTACCATGTTAACATTAGAATAACCATAGAGATAGACCACTATGAGTATGACCCAGAGCCATATACATACATGACCTATCTCTATAGCCATATAGTCTCATATGGCTCTAGTCCTATGGGTGTAACCATAGTCTTCAACGTTAAAATGCACCTCCTAACTATTTAGGCTCACCATCACTGATCTCTGTGAAGTCCCTGCTCATCGTGTTCAGGGCGTCAAGGACTGATGCAGAATCTTGTACAATATGTGTATAAATATAAATGAGTAGATAACATTTAACAACTAGGACAATATCGTACTTCTGTCATTCGGTTCCGTATTTGCGGACTAGATAGGGTATTCGGGTGGACGTGAAGCGCAGATATTAGAGTAGAGTTCCGACCAACAACGTTTCATTTATTTTATCCCTAAATAATCTCGTTGGATTTATTAAGTTGCAGGGAAACAATAAATAGGAAATATCCAAAATAAAAAATAAATTGATAATAATAAAACCATTACTAAGTGTGCTTAAACATCTTTGCGCAGCCCGGAAGCTCTATTGGTGGGACAAGTGCTCCGGGCCAAACAACATTTTGTCCCCGTACGCATATAGTTGACCTAATTTATTTCTGAAGATGCAAAGACACGACTATATTAGTAAAGGTGAGTAATGTCAAACTCGTTTGTTTCTAGCGCATTCCGTTGTGTAGTTAAGCTATAATAATATACATTTGCCCGGGTTTGCAGCGAAGGACAGGGCAAATGGGTTTAAACTAACGCATTCCTTATAGTCTTGTTTGTATTAATAATACTACAGTACTTTGGTTTTTGTTAGGTCCCCTTTTCCCTCCATCTTCTTTGCACCTCATAGTACCACCGTTGAGACTGGTTTCTGCTGCAATTTGGCAGACTGTGCAGGAGAAAGTTGTCTCAGATTACGGAGTGATTGAGGAGTTCATCACAATGGTTACAGAAATTACTCCAGAACTTCTTACTCGCAAACAGAGAGCGCAACTAATCATGGGTCTTCGATCACGGGTAAGAAGAGACGTGGAAGAACAATGAAACTGCTCATTTTTAAAGTACAGTCATTTTGAATGTGGAATCGAAGAGCTTTTTAGTGTATCCAAAATGTTTGTTTTTTATCCTGTATTTCGGGCAAACATGGATGACCTAGCATTTTATTGCTTCTAACTAGTTTGTACCACTGTTTTTATCATAATGCCAACCAACTATAATTTTAATTTGTTCTGTTTTCAGCTGATTTTAGACCTTTGCCACAGTACGCCCATCACAGAACCTCAGGACATTAAGCCACATCTGGAGAGGTTGCAAACTCTATCTCTACTTTGGGAAAAAGAGGTGATATTTTCTGTAACCAAAAACATTGAAATACATTGATTCTACTTAAAATAATTATAGATTACCTTATAATCAATATACATGTGTGCTGCTTTAAAGCCTGAAAGCGGTAGAATGGAGGGATTGTCTGCATCAAACTTTCTGGGTTTAATTCAAACCTTGCTGGATGACCCAGACAAGAGACACATCTTCTTTCAAGTAAGTGTGTTTGAAACATGGGTGCTCTACTCTATGTATTTTCTATGCAAAGTAATGTAAAGTCTCTTACTGTGTAATCTCACCATCATTTCTAACAAGTAATCTTTCTCTCCCACTATCAGGACACTTTTCCAATTGAATTTGGTCCAAAGTATGATAAAGCAATTCAGACACTGGTGTGGCTGTTCTTATCAAGATTTGAAAAGTTACTTCAAGTCCCTAAGCTCCAACAGGTAGCTATTGATAATGATACATCAAAAAGAAGTATTCCCAACTTAATTTATTTTCCAACCTTTTACATGCCTTTGCAGCATTATTTCCTACCCACAGTGGCGGTTCATTGTATTTGACAGTATATGCAGTACCCCTCTCTCCTAATACAGTACCTCTCTCCTTATCATCAGGTAGCCTCGATGTTAAACAATGTGAGTTCTGTTCTGGAGGAGTGTGTAAAGTCTGTGTCCCACTCCCAGGAGCTTAAAACCCTGTTAAAATACCACAGAGACCTCAGCCAGCTAGAAGACGACCGTAAGCATAATCCCTTCAGATGCAGCTATATTACCAATATGGTTATCCCTCTTTGGTGTCTATGAATCAGATGTCGGTCACATAGTCGACTCAATCTTAAAATAATAGCGTGTACGTTGAAGTGGTAAATAAAGCAATAGTTGATCTGCATCTTTACTAACAAAACAAAAGTGTTTAATTTTGATAGATTATGTAATAACCTCACATTGTTGATACATTATATTAACCTCACAGTTTAAACAGCATATTTTTCTATCTAGGATAGATATTTCTCGATAAATGTACTTGATTTTTTGTTTTGAGGTTCAACAGCAAGTTTAGTTTGTTAATTTTATTTGAAATTATAATTTACCTTAAGACTAAGGGAGTTGGATTGTTTATATAATTCCCCGTACAGATGCCATCAATTATCTGACTCTTAACCTCTTATTCTAACCCAGCAGCCCACCCTATAAATAATTTCCTCATGTTAGATTTCAGGGGGAAAAAATCCTAAATGATTACAGAAGTAGTTTTCTACTAAAGATACGTTACACGATGGGTAAATAGTAAAGTGAGAAACCCCTCAAATAAATTAGGTTATGCACACATGTAAAGATATTGAGATTTTACCTTAACTTTTGTTTAGCAAGTCAATTTTAAGTAAGGGGGCCTAAAAATATTTGGGCATAAAAGACATGATTATATTTTCCTCTTTCAGACTCGTTCAACGCTGATGGCGACTGTATTCTCTCTGCCCTATGTCTTCACCCCGTGGAACAAGGGAGGATTCTTACTAAACCCACAGAAAGAAAAGTGGAAGTGTCCTCCATTAATGACCACATACAGAGCCAAAAGTTAAAGGTGGAGTGTATTACTGAGTTGACTAAGGACCCAGAGATGGAGTTAATACCCTGGAATAAAAAAGAGGAAAGGAATGAGAGAAGAAATGAAGAACATAAGAAAAACAAAGATCTCTCTGTCCTCACCGATGAAAATATGGGAAATGATAGGGTGTTTGCCAAAACAGTTAAATGTGCAGAAGACGTGCATATTATGGATGGAAAAGAGGGGGCTTTGAAAAGTAGTTGTCTTGGTCAAAGTGCTAATGAAGAGTTAGCTAGTGTAGAGTTTACCACTAGAAACACTGTATCAGAAAACACTGAGGGGGAAAATCAAGATTGCGAAATTCACACGATACTTGGAGAGGGTGATTACACTGAACCAATTGATGGTGTGATAGCAAGTGATAAAGTATTAAGTCAGAAGAATAATAGTTATATCACAATCAAGAGCCCAAGACAGCCCAAACAGCATACTGGCACCTCTTACATCCCAAAAGGGCCTACATCAATGCTGTCAAGACCAGTGAGACCAAACAGAGGCCTCAAGATGAAATCATTTCTGGCACACTATAGAAAAGCAACCAAAATTAAACATCCTCAAAGTGGACCTAAACACCATATCAGTCACTCTGAAGATATCATGCAGTGTGATACAGCAAACAGAGTGCAAAGCTTTCGTGACAAAGGGGAGAAAACACCCACAGAGTTCAAGTGCACGTTATGTGGTCTGAGCGTTCCTCGGGCTGCACAATTAAAATGCCATATGATTTCTCATTCCAGTGAACGTCCTCATCATTGTAGTAATTGTGAGAGGTCGTTCAAGCACATAAGCAGCATGAAGGCTCATGAAGTAGCATGTCTTTTTGCAAGTCAGCAATGTCACACTGGGGAGGTTTGGTCAGGTGGGAGGAGTGTAAACAAAACAGCAGTCGGGCTGGATAACTCTGAGCCAGCCTCTCAAGAGCCCTCTGAACAAGCCACAATCGAGTCATGTGTCAATCTGAAAAACGCTTCATCACCGGTACACATTTACACAGAGGAACTGCTCTACCATTGTAGCTGTTGTACCAAATTCTTTCCAGGCCCTGACGATCTGAAAACCCATCAATGTGAAGTAGAAAAATCGGTATCTTCCAAAGGTGTGCTACAAACCAACGCGATTGCAGTGGAGGAACTTACTGAGGCATCCATACACTCCCTAGACCTTGCATGCTCCGTGTGCAGTAAGATCGCAAAGAACCCTGCAGAAATGGTAGACCATATGACAACCCACACAAGTGATGTGAATTACAGCTGCCCCCTTTGTCAAAAGATGTACAAGTACTTGAAGAACTTTCAAAAGCACATTGATATATGTAAGAAAGTCCCTGCCACAGATGGAAATAAGCAAGAGACTCATTCCGATGCACACCCGAAAGTAACAACTGACGATGGAGAAATGGCTTCTGTTGCCAAAATTAAAGGACTACTCGAAAAGAATGACTTGCTCTTCAAAAACACATCCCAAGATGCATTGCTCTCCAGTGGCATCAAATCTGAAAGCACCTGTCACGTTTGTGGTAAATGTGTATCGGGTGGAAAGGACAGACACAACAAATGCAAAAGAAAATACCCTCTTTTCTGTCCTAGTTGTTGTTCAATGGTCAGAACCAGAAGTGGGCGGAAGCATCCCATTAATAACACAGCAAAATCTTTCAATTCTGATGAGTGGCAAAGGGGAGAGGCGAAGAGAAAAAGCCGTCAGTGCGATGAATGTGGAAAGGAATTTGGGCTCAGATCAACATTAAGGGCACACATACTCACCCACAACCCACTCTACTGTGCACAGTGTAGGAAGGTGTGCCCAGATCCTGAGACATTAGCTGCACACAATGTGGCACATAAGCCAGTGCAGTGCACCATGTGTGACAAGAGTTTCAATGTGATTCGCTTCCTCATCAAGCATTATCTAGATGCCCATCAATTTAGTGGGCCATTTGTCTGCATGTACTGTAAGAAAAACTACAGAGAACTAGCCTCTCTTATAAGACATGAGAGAACTCACACAGGAGATCTTCCTTTTCATTGTTCAAAATGTCCAAAGAGATTTAATAGGCACATAGACCTTGTTTCACACGAGAGAAAGCATACAGGAGAGAAACCATTCCTTTGCTGGGAATGTGGGAGAGCCTTCAGCACTAATGAAATTCTGAAAAGGCACATGGAACGTCATTCCTGTCAAGAGAAAAGTTATGCTTGCCCTCAGTGTGAGAGAACATTCTGGGCTAAGAAGACTGTAGACGTTCATGTTCAAATACACCACAAAGGAATGCGCTTTCCATGTTCATACTGTGGCAAGCTGTTCCTTAGCAGGTCCGCCCTGGGTAGACATGATAGGATCCATACAGGGGAGAAACCTTTTATATGCACACACATAAACTGTGAAAAAGGTTTCAGATCAAGTGCTGAGCTGAGAATACACACAAGATATCACACTGGAGAACGTCCATTTAAGTGTGACATCTGCGGAAAGGGTTTTGTGCAAGCCAATTATCTCACAATACACCTGCGTAGTCACACACAGGAAAGGCCCTATGCTTGTCCCACTTGTGACAGGTGCTTTACTACTGGCAATCAGCTGAACAGACATAAGCTCATTCATACCGGAGAGAAACCTTTCAAATGCAAATACTGCAAGGAAGCTTTTAACCGAAAACACCGTCTGAGGGCTCATCAAGAAAAGCATCACAAAGAATTATGCCCAGCACAGTGATCACAGCAGACATTTCAATGTTACATGCACTGGTAATAATTACATGAAAAGCAGTTGTGGAAAGGATTGTGAAATCTATAACAGTGAAAACTAAATGTGAGCTAAGATTGTGATGCTTTGGTTTTTCTGTTTTAAACAGGGTCAGAGACAAACTTCCCATAAAATGTTTATTTGTGGTGAGAACTTCATGCAAAAAATCTCAATAAAAGTTTGGAATGATGACTGCATGTCAAAATAATGGCAGATATGTTTGCCGAATAGTACACTCATGCTCATCAAGACAATGAGATCACCTTTGAACTGAGCTTAACAATATTCACATTGTGTATACAACTATGGGCACTAACTCAAATTGAAAATAAAAATTTTTTTTTATTCCGTAGAGATATTAAATTAAATTAGTCAGACATTTTGATTGCCAATTTGAAATGAGTGAGCCAACGATAAAGGATACAGATCATACAACCGTATTGGGTAAAAATGTCAAAATTAGAAATTGTGATATCAATGAATGAAGAAAGCCATTTACAGCGACTAATGATTATTAAATATGTATCTTAAATGGAAACATTTCTTTGGAGGTTTAAGTGATAAAGAGTTCTGACTAGGTGTGGGAAACATTTCTGCATGTTTACACAGGAATTCATGTACATTGAGTTGAAAACAAACAAATCTGTATCGAATCCAAAAAAAAAAAAAAAATGAATTTGCTTATAAAAGCCTTATAGGATTGGTCATCAACACATTCCCTCTAAATTAGATTCAGGAAAACAATGTACATTTATTGAGATTGCAAATACTATTACAAACAGTTGAGTCAATGTTATCCCACCACAAGAAGTCCGTTCCAATATCTTACAATGCCAAATCATAGGCAATTTTAGGTTTTCATCTCTTATTCGCTTATGTGTGTCAAATCTTAGAGTACACATTTTTAAGTAGAAAACTTCTTACTTTTCTTCCTTTATACAGAGTAATAAAAAAGTTAAGGCAAGATGCATCAAACAGAAATCCGAAGGCTGTGGGATACCCTTTTGTAGTTGTGTGCTAGTGCTACTGATTTCCATCAGAAGACGGTGCAGGACCAACTTTTAGTGGCTCCCTTTCGCTCTCTGTCTCAGGCATCTTACGCTGGCGGGGAGGCAAGGGGGTAGGGGGGCACAGTGTCCTGTGCCATCCCTATCCATCCCCTCGGCAAGTCTGCCAAATTGCTGACTTTTGGCACTTAAGCTGGCAGACTCAGCTTTTTTCCTTTCAATACTGTAAGAGAGAACAAGTCATGTTTCATATTTTTGCAAAACCAACATGTAACAATATTTTTGGCAGAAACACGTGACAATAGAACAGACACTGTCTTCACTGGACTTTCGTACCCAAGCACCTTGTCAGTCCAGCAGTTAAGTATGCATGGTTGGCTGTGGACTTTTTAGCTAAATTGTATCCAAGTCAATAGTCCAGTGAGAAAGATAACACTGTGGCTGTAAATTGATATATCACACAGCAGCAACTAAGTGAAAAGTCAAAATTCATGAAGCATGAGTGACTGTTCTTTCACAAACAGAAATAGATTTGAACACTTTGTGCCACTGAACACTAAATAAAAAGCACAATTTTCTTGAAGGTTTCAAAACGTAAACATTTTGGTTCACCGTTTAGTGTTTCGCAAATGCTTTAAATTTACCAGCCACCTCATTCTCTTATCGAATTAGAAAACTAGAAAGTTACTACTACATCTTAAAGGTTATGTTATGTTAAACTTACTCAGCAGTTATTGTCTCAAGTTTTAAGGTGTCTTTTTTTTACAGGCTGGCCAGTCCTTAAAGAATTGTGTGTAATTTTGAGTAGGCCCTAAAAAGCCTAGTTGTTACAATATTACGGAAAAAAAAGTTGGATTTATTTTTTGACTCGTGATTTTGACCTATGGAGAATGTCTAATATGAAATAGTAAAATACAATAAAGATGGATATGGCCTGCAAGCTTCCAGCTCTGGCTGATAATCAGGAATTATTCTGAACATTTGAGATGCTAATTTGCTGTTTTTGACAATAACCATTTTAAAGGTTAAAATTCAGAGTTAATAATGTGGGACTTATCTTACTTGATAGAGCTTGATAAGTGAAAACGGTTTTAGGGGAAACAATTTACATGCTACAACATTACTACAAGTTATAATCACTTGTAATGCAATAGCAGATAAGGCTATGCATTTTGAGCATTTTTGTAATATTATTTGATTAAATATATTCATAAATTATAGTGAGGCAGACAGTCACGTATTAAAAAAGGAAAGCTAAATACAGTAAGCAAAAAATGTTTTCATAAAAAAGCTAAAAACCTTTGTTAATGCCTAATGGATGCTTGTAGTGTGATTACTGAAGACATGATACCTAAATCCTAAAAAAATACTTAAAGGAGAGTGCAAGGATTCTAAAATGTAAGCTTGGCAAACACTGTCTGTTTTACTACCCACCACAATGGATGATATGCAAAGCCAAGCTAATTGTCAATTCAATCATCTGTATTTAGTTTGTGCCAATTGGCCAGCCTGAATGTATGGCAAGGAGCCGCCGCCACAACTCACCTTTCGTTACATACAAGTAGAAGAAGTCGCAATAGAGAATCGTCTGTACCACCCCGGCAACAATGGCAATCATGTCAAAGAATCCCTCGAAGTAGAAGCGCCAGATCCAGTTGATGAGATAGAGGGCACGATAGAGCCCCAAGAAGAACAGGTAGTGGGTGGTGATGGTCTCCGCCTCGCCTGTCTTACTGATCATGAAGAGCTGGGGCAGGATGGCCACCGACTCAAGGTAGATGGAGAATGTCCAAAGAATCTAGAGGATAGTTAAAAGGGAGAATGAGTATGAGTGGATGACAAAGGAAATATGTTGTGTTTCAAAATCATAGGTTTGACAATTGCTTGAACATGAACACTTGAAGCTGAATGATAAGAAAGATGAGTCAGAAATTGATTAGAATGTGGTTACTTTTACCAGGGGACAGAATGGCAAAGGTGTGAATATCACCAACATGATATTCATGTTATACATACACATGATATTACATAGTGCAACATAGTGTTGGTGTTTGTATTTATCAGGTTCCTTACCTCCAGTGGGGAGAAGTCATGGTTAACCAGAAAAGACAACCCTCCAACGGGGACAACCAGGAATTCAACTCTGAATGTGTCATGGTTGCCATCATATGTGGCCTTGAACTTTGCATAGATCAGGTACACGGTAGCATATGCACAACCAATATAGATTACCTGAAAAAAAAAGAGTTTTTTTTAATCAAAATAGCTGGTTTTCTCTTGTTCTCTTCTCCAATTATAAGGCTTCTCCAGAACAAGCAGTTATGTGAGTGAGGGCTGCATGACCCAAGCTACACTACTGCACCATAGATCCTTTGGCAAACAAAGGTGTGTTACAACAGTTTAGTAATGACTTGCTTTAAAAGAACAGGCCAACTCAACTTGGATAATTTGTGTCCATGGGGGGGGGGGGGCTGTTTGTAAGAACGGTGTTGCTCACCTTCATGGTTGTGTTGTATAGGGAAATGAAGGACGTGAGCAGATCCAGGTAGCGTGTGGTAAACACCAAAGCAAACAGGATCTGGCTCTTCCCTGAGATACCTGTTTATTCAATGAAAAAGTACGAATTTTTATCATTATGCTACCAACCGTCAAGACAACTACAATATATTCACACCTTTACCATTTCTGAAATAGTGTCAATTGTCTGTCAATTAGGAGTCCAAAATGTTATTTCAAATTGGCAACAGAAAAAAAATGTAAGACTTTGGAGAGTGCACATTTGCCTTGACTACCACCAGTACATTTTGGAAATGTGTAACACTGAAAGCTTTGATCTTGAGGGGATAGATTATTTATTTAGCAATGGTTTGTGCCATCATTTTAAAAATACAACTGGACGCATGAATTACAATTTAAAATACAACGGATATACTCTCAACTTAACATTTCACCGGTCAACATCATGTTGCCACGTCACAAGTCAGAGGTCAAATGAGGCAACTGTGGTAGTGCAAACCCCGCTCAAGTTCGCGCATCTCTCCCAGGTCAGAACCAATGTTACATGATATGACACAAGCCAAAGACAAAAGGTTTGGAGCACATTTTGCTAAGCTTCCCTCACGTACACCAAAGTTCAAACTGCGTGTGTGAAGGCCATATCAAATAAATTGTATTGCAGAATTGCAAGAAACGACCTACCGTAAACTTGTTCGCGTGTATCATCTCAAAGCTAGATATAACTGCTGCAGTAGTCCGACTGTATATAATTTTACTTAACAAGTAGGCAATATCACCATTATGTTAAGTTAGCAAACTAACGAGAAAGCAGAGTTTCTATCATTAGGTTTGCTAAATTGAGATGACAAGGCAACCTTATCATTAGTGGCGGTGTACGTCGTTGCCCAGCAGGTCAGCTTGCAACTAGCATTTTTGAATGTAGCATTAGCTTAATCATAAACTATCAAATCAGAATTAGAATGTATAACTATTATCTTGAACTCTTTGTGTAAATTGCACAGCGGGATAACATGTTGTTCCCTAACGTTAGATCAGAGCTTGCTACTCACCAGCACAAGACCTGGTTTTCCATATTTTTAGCAGCAGAATTATGATGGCTGCTAAATGGGAGAGATCGCCGGTGAGTCTGAAAACGTTCATGTTTCTCCGAGATAGAGGCGGCAGAGCCTTAACAAATACTAATTAGCCGGAAATTAACTTTAAGACACCGATAATAAACAATAATAAGTATATTTGGAAGGTCTGTCAGACACCTGAAGGTTTTAGTCCGTGGATTTGGATGGGAAAATGGCGAGTTATGCGCGACGTGGCCCGGATACGTGGCCAACCACGATAGCAGCACCCAATGCAAGCTGGGAAAACCTTGCACTTGACAATATTAGAAACGCCCGTTGGAGGCGGATCCGTCATGAATGATCACAGTTGGGATTCCTTACGATTCCTCCTGAAATCTATGATATAATAATTTAGAGGCAGATTGCCATGTCATTAATCATATGCAACCAAACAAATATGTTGTTTTTTGCTCAACTTAAGACTTGTGGACTAGTGGACTTACATAGAATGACGATTTTATCAAATAATAAACAACTCATCACAGAAAAAAATATGTATTTCACTTGGACAATATTCTGAGACACTGAAGCAATATCACATCATTGAGCAAACTCAAAAGAGCATCTGATGGACATTCAAGACCTCATATTTATATATCAAGCACAGTAACATTGTAGCATAATTTGAGCCCAATTTTACTCAGAAAATGTGCTTACTGGTTGAACTGATCTAATAAGGAGCCAATCACAAGTACATTTCATAGCATAGCAAGAGCATCAATATACAGTACATGTCTATTCTATTACCGTGTATTGCTGATGGAAAAATAATATCACAACTGAAACATATACAGTACAATTTAAAAGACAGCCATACACTTAATGGAAAAGTTCAATGTTTTTGCAGAAGAAATGTATATTATTTCTTCTTTGATTGTTCTGTATTGCATGGCAAAAGGCCACTCATATGTTTTGCAAAGTGTGTAGAGGTAGGACATACAACAATAGCTGGTAAACAAGGAATGTACCTGAACAGAAGAGATCATCAATTCATTTCTGTCACCTTGAGTTCAGCTTTTCAAAAGCACCATAAGTGGGGATTAGATGGGTTATTCAAGAGTCAGACACAGATTCAAAGATTTAGAAAAAGATCAGTAACAAGCAGACATCTACTCCACGGATGGCTTAAGAACAAAGACTGCATCATCAAGCACATAGTAATCCTTATACATGTCTCCCTCACACAGATATGGCAGCCGAGTTACTGCTTCTACCTCAAAGCCTGCTTCTCTGAAAACCTCATTGGACAGGTTTGTCACTTGCTCCTCCCAAGTCTTCCCCTTAACTCTCAAGTGTTGCTTGGGACGCTGCCATTTTCCACCTAGAAACAAAAGCAATTTTTATTTTTGGACATCATTTGGCAAGAGTCAGAGAATACGTGAAATCAAGCAGTGTCCTTATTTTCTATTTGGTAATACATTCTTTAGAGAGAGAAGAAAATAGCATAAAAAAATTCCAAACTGAGATTACCAGACCCTTCATTCTTAATATTGAAATGTATTTTTGTATACCACTATCAGTGCTCTCAATTTCTCTCAACTCCACTTGGTCTGCCTTTACAGTCAAGAGGTTGTACTAAGAAATTGTACTCTACACTGACCTATCTCCACATAGGGCTGGAATGGCAGTACAGCAGCTAGGATAAGTCTTCCTGTGCCAGGCACTAGAGAGCTCCTCATGGCCTTCAGGAGCTCCAGAGGATCCTCACATCGGTCAAGCAGGTTCAGACAGCTGATAAGGTCATACTGAAATTCTGTGTGCTGCCATTCGTCAATACCAATCAGTCTGGGACAAAGAAGGTGGCATACTGTTATATAGAGTTACAAATATGTATACTGTATATATATATATATATATATATATATATATATATATATATATATATATATATATTTATTTGAAAGCATTTAGTTATGTCCAAAAATTCAACTCACATATATTTTTTTCTCTGGAGATGCCATTTCATAGGTGGGGAAACCTCAGTGGCATATACCTCTCTAAAATGGGCTCCCATCACCTCAGTGACGCCTCCATCTCCGGCTCCCAGGTCAAGCAGTCTCCCTGATCGCCACTCTGGGTCAATGCGCATCAAGCGCCTGAACTGATCCGCTGAGAACACAAACATAGATCCACGACTCAGGAACCTGAAAATAGAGGGGGAAAATATGATAGTCCCCAAATAAGAGAGTGAGAGGTTGTTGGCATTTGTCTGTTTTTTCGTTGAAACTTTGAGCAGGGTTCTTACCCATTTATGGAGGTGCGTGAGACAATAGGGCTGAGGATTGTCGATATGAAAGAGTGGTAGAGCTGAGTAAAGACCCATCCAGACTTTTCCACACTTCTTTTGAGGAAAGTCTGTGTGTCACTATCCAGGTGGCTTTGAACAAACAATGGCTTCACATTGTCCCCCAACAAGTCAAGGCCACATCTGTACCACTGGAAAAGAGGAGAGGAAATAAAAAACATGTGACATAAAGCGATAGTGAGTGACTAGATATGAATGCCATTTAAAATTTTTGCTTGCCTCACTTAAGGGTTCTTTTGGTAAAAGAAAAAGAAAAAATGGATAGACTACAGACTGTAAAAACATACATGTATGAAATAAGTATGAGCTTACCTCTTGGGTTTCGAGTCCAGCCGTTTCGCTTTCGCTCACCATGTTCATGAAAAGCGAACGAGCAAATGGACTACGCACGTACTTGCCCGTCCACATTCTTCTAGTTGCCAATAGAAAGGCGACGTAGCCCAGAACCCACGCAACAAAAAGCAAAGTCTTCAACTGTAGATGACACATATGGACGGGACAGTAATAGAAAAAATAGGGAAATGTTGTATGAAAAATTGGCTGCAGCTGTTTCTGCTTAAGAGACTCACTGGTGGTGGGCCCTGACAGGTGAGATGAGGACGGGCAAATACAACTTTAAAGCTACTGAAACAACGGCAGGTCACCTATGTTATCCAATTGTAATGGTACACGTTGTGCATGTCTTCGGTTTCCAACACAATAAACATACAAACCTGTGGGCGCAGTGCGCCTAATCCACGTGCTGTTTAGATTACATTTTAATCCGTTGTGTAAATAGTCAAATTACCTAGTTCACGTCTGCTAGCAGTGCCAGCAGACATCAGGAATTCCTGTTCTTTGGTGTTCATCACCAGACTGCAGGTACCCGAAAAACTAAGGAGTACCATATCCTGTGCTACCTCCAAACTTGTCCGGATTGTCTTACTTCAACTTGTGCTTCTTGCTAAACAAGGGACGCAAACGGTATCGAATGAGAAGAAAATTGTTCTTATTGTTTATATCCTGTATTTTTATGTAGAGCTGGATTGTACTGGGGGAATTCAATGCATCGTATTTCATGGGGCGATGGTAAAATCATTGGCTACCGGTTTTTTGTGCTCTTATTTTTCTTTCTGACGGTCACTATCAGGCATGACCGTTGGTCTCCTACATTTCATTATCCATCCACTACTATTGTTTGTTTATTGAATCGGTTTTGGCCACACGCACACATCTATCATCATATCCTTTTCATAAGATCTGAGTGTTTATTGTGTCACAAGAAGTGCGGCTCTTACAGCGTGACTTGCGCGCGCATAAGCCAGTCTCCAACCCAAAACATATCCTGAATATATCCAACGTGGAATTACTATTTCATCCATATTGCTTTCCATGCTCTAGTTTATTTGGAGTAGTTCAATTATTGTCCATTGGGTCGATTCGTGTCGTTGCAGTTCACCTAACATTGTTCACCTCCTGCTAGGTCCCACTCTTCCTCACTTCTCAGAGGCACTTGGTCCCACCACTGTTCTTAGCCGCAATCTGGCGCACGGTTCAACAAAGAAATGTGCAAGATTATGACACACTAGACGAGTTTGTCACCCTGGTCACTGATATGGTCCCTGAAGTCCTTAATAGAACACAGAGATACCTCATTGGCCTACGGGCACAGGTACCTGAATGATAACTGCAAATGTTACAACATTTGTATAAACCATGATGGATTTGTATGTTTCTCTCTGTTTTTCTATTGGTGTGGCTTTAAGTGGCTCTGGAGTTGTGCCACTCAGAGCAGACTGCAGACTTAAAGAACGTTCAACCACACTTGATCAGGCTAAAGATGCTGACAACATTATGGCCCCAAGACCAAGATTTGTCAACTGTTAAGACCGGTTCCATTTGTCATTATACATTCAGTTGGGCATCAGACATGAGGCTGCATCAGAGGACCCACACAGGAGAGCACTCGCCCATACAAGTGTCCCAAGTGTAATAAGCTCTTCCAATTCCCTTATGACTTAAAGAGACACCAAATGAATGAGTGTCAAGAGAATATGCAACGACTTGGGGCATTATCGGCTAAAAAGGCTGAGGACAAAAGATTCCAAGACTTAAACAAATGTGTTGTTTCTGGGACGATAACAGCCTGTTCCTCTGACAAAAATAGACATGTGAAGGCACACAGGCCTACTTGGGTTGCATAATGGTGAAGAACAGCCAATTTGCCATGGAAAGCAAGTGTGATGTGATGGTTCAGCAGCAAGACACAGTTGAGTTAAATAAACCAGAATTTCCAGGCAGCAAATCTCTGACTCCCTATCTCAGGAAACCTTACAAGGGTCCCCATCCATGTAAAATGAAGAACCAATCAGAAGGACGCCCCTATTGTACTGTTTAGAATAATAGTTACACCGCAATGGACATTTAAGGAAACACCAGACAAGAGATGGGCTCTCCTCAGATTGAGATCTAGAGGATGACGAACACGGATGTATCAAAACAGCAGAGAAACCCCCACCTGAAGAAGGAAACCTTGCACAGATTGATAAAAGTCTAAAGTTTAAGGAATGTGGGAAGAAATGTGAGTTTTTGAAGACACTGAGGAAACATAAACTCACCCACAATCCCTTATATTGTGAAGAATGCAATAGGCTATATTCCCAGACAAGATAAAACTCGAAACACATAATTTGAATCACCCGACTTGCTCATGCAATATGTGCGATGAAAGTTTCCATGGGTTTAAAGATCTTAATCAACACTGGTTGGACGTCCATCAGTTTGGTGGACCATTTCCCTGCACATCTTGTGAGAGAAGAGACACAGATTTAAAAAGGCCCTCACACATGTGACCTCCCATTCCAATACCCTAAATGTCAGAAATCATTCAGTTATCCATCTGCTCTTACATGATATAACTCACACAAAGGAGACACCATTCCTTTGCTGGGACAGTGGGAAGGGTTGCAAGTCCAATGCTGCCCTGAGAATCAGTGTGGAAAAGCTTATGCATTAAAAAGAAGTTTAACACCCCATGTTGAAAAACAACACACAGGTGTGCTTTACCCATGCACATATTGTGGTAAACTGTTTTATGTGCATCCTCACTGACAAGGCATGACTTGACTCACACTCAGGAGAGGCCTTTTTCATGCATTGAGTGTGACAAGAGTTTTAGGTCCGCTTCAGAACTAAAGGTAAACACACGCCACCATACAGGGGAGAGGCCGTTTAAGTGTGAGCATTGTGGCAAAGGCTTTGTGCAATCCTTTTACCTCACAGCGCACCAGAGAATGCACACAGGGGGGAAAAAACGTTCCCGTTTTCCATGTGACAAATATTTTAGAAGTGGGTGGGTCCTTAAAAGACATCAGATTATTCACACTGGAGAAAAACCCTATAAATGTTGTTTGTGATATGGCATTCAGTCGAACAAAGCTTTTAAAAGTTCACAAGAGTAGGTTACATTACTTGAGTTAATATGTTGTATATGCATGTTAATATTGCACCTTAAATTGTGATATACTGTGTATTATTGAAGATTAATAAAGGATCTTGCTAAATGGGTTAATAAGTAAATGTTCTGATCTCTGATTTCGACCAATATTTGATGCAATTTTAACTTTTATGTTCTCACAACGTTCGCCTTTTAGTAAATGTTATAGATGTTATAAATGTTACATAAATGCCATATTTATCTCCTTGTTGTATAGACGCCCATACAGTAGGTGGCGAAATAAGCAGAGGGCTATGGTGTTTCTTTGCCGCCTGTTTCCCTTTTTGAGATACTGTCAATGCTATTTCCTTAGCTTGCTAACGACGAGTACCGCATATCTGATATATGTAACTTAACACTCTTTGGTCTAGTTAAAGAGTACAGAGTTGTGTATGGAGAAATTTAAATATTAGCAGTTTTACAGCGGACACTTAATATGGAGGATAATGCTTGCGTAAAAGGTAAGATTACATTTAAGCCAAGGAAGGATGGTCACTTTCTGGGGTTTCTTCTGTGGTTTGTGTTTTGGATTGATAATAAGCCATCCTCCCGCATCTTCTGGTAAATGCATTTAGGTCCCTTACAAATTGACTATGGGATTTATTCATCCATCGATATTTGTAAAAGTTGCAATTTTGTTGTTTAAATAAACATATTTGGGGATATCACAGTGACTTTCATGGTAGCATTTCACTGTGGCCCCAAAGGACTGCCATGTCAGTGCAACTTTTGTGTACCTCAGTCAAATTCATGCTATGTTATTTCGCCTTACAGAAATGCAGTACTCTCCGCCTTCATGCAAACCCAAATATCATAAACTATGGCCACTTCTAAGTAACGCAAACCACAAATAACATTTGACCCAGCGTCTGTCTCAAATGCTACTTGGTAGCAGTGCAAGACTGGGCACAAATCTTTTCAATACCTGGGTATAGTGCACATGATGTCTAGGTTTTTAATTATGAGATTTATTTTATTTAGTTTTAGCTTAATTTGTTGAATGAATGGTTTAATATGTATTTAACAAAATAGTTGGATTTCTTTCAGGGCCCTGTCTTCCTCTTCTTTCTCTGCGACTCTTGGTCCCCCCATTAAGACTGGTTTCAGCAGCAATCTTGCAGACAGTCCAACAGAAAGTTGTGAGGGATTATGGAATACTGGATGAGTTCGTAACTATGGTGACAGATCTGGTTCCAGAACTTTTACAAGACAGAGACAGGTCTTTGCTTAGTTTAGGCCTTAGAGCACAGGTATGTTCAATACTGCCCTTTGTTGAATATGCAATTCAGAAAAGACATGCCTCTAATGTTTGTAATTTATTAAATATATATATTTAGCTAGTTCTGGAGTTGTGTCGCTCAGAAGAACCTGCAGATCTGAAGACCATTCAGCCACATCTGAACAGAATACAAAGACTCACTCCATTACTAAGCACGGCCACAGAGGTGTGTTTTTCTAGAGGTATATTTTATATATTAATTGAAAAATTCTTATTTGAGGTACTAATATGCATACTGTGCCGTGTTGCAGGCAAACGATTTAACAGCAGCATTGTCTAAATGCAACTTTGTGGGTTTTATTGAAGCCCTGCTGAAAGACCCAGAAAAGAAAGGACACTTTTTCCAGGTTAGTCTGTCTGTGGCTAAAATAATAATGCTTGTCAATTAAACTTTTGTTTTGTCAATATAACGCATTTAAATTAGGACAACTAAACACATTCAGTGGTTATAAAATGTATTTACTCCCCTAGTTGTTGTTTCTCATGAAGGTGGTTCTACAATGTGTTGAGGGTGTGAAAACTTCTTCTGTTCTTGTTCGGTTATTTATGTTGCTGAGCGGCAAACCACCTCACATAAATCCATCATAGCTCCATGTTGAAAAGAAAATGTGAATAAGGGTGGGAATAATACTTTTTAACCCAAATTGTGTTACAAGCCTTAGTTATCTTTGTCTGTTTATAGGATGTTTATCCAGCAATGTTTGGATCCGGGTATGATGAAGCGATACATGTTCTCATGGGCCAGTTTCTAAAACGACTTGAGAATCTACTTCCTATTCCAAATTTACAACAGGTACAATAGTAAAATAATACATGAATAAAATAACTGTGTTACAAATGTTTTGAAGTATACATTTTTTATGTAATCAATTCTCGTCATTGTCAGGCATCCACTATGCTCAGTTGGGTTCCCAATATTCTGGAGGAATGTATGGAGTCTGTGTCTAACCCTGAGGGGCTAGAACCACTGCTGGAATACCAAAAAGACCTCGTCCAGCTGGAGGATGCTGGTATGTCGAAAAACTGTGTATTACAAATGCACTTATTGGTTACTGCTTAGTGGGGTATCGGCTCCTTATTACAGCATGTTCAATGCTAAACGTGTATTTTACTGCTGTCTATTTTTCTACAGATCATGCCATTCCTTCTTTTGGTGACAGCATTGTTAATGCTCTATGCCTCTCTGTAACTGGTCATAAGGGGAATGGTTCAGGTCTTCCAGTATCAGCCCTAATAGATCACATGTATTCCTCACACCAAAAGTTAATGGTGGATTCAGCAACACTAACAGCAGGCAAAGAGGATGAAAGTGTGGCCATTAAGGAGGAAATCGAAACAGAGGAGTCTGAGAAATTGTCTGTTTATATTCCAGAGGTGGCACAAGATGGCGAGGTGGCACATATTGCACAACAGCAACAACAAGAATTTCAATCTTTACCTGGAAACATTGTGGTTTGGGAGTCAAGTGTTCCAGAGGTTCAGGTTGGCGCCGATACAGAAGTACCTGATGAAGAGTTAGAGTCTGAAGAAGAAGAGAGAGTTGTTAAAGATGTTGAGCCAGTCAATGAAACAGACGGTGAAATGGAGCCTTTGGATTACCCTATGTTGAATGAGGAGTTAATAGAAGGGGTTGAAAGCACTACTGAAAATGATAGATTTGTTAAAGAAGAGAGTGAGGAAGTTAGCTGTAGGCCAGAATTTCTCGGACAAGTAAAAAGCGTAGTCTTAACGGATGCCATTTATTCCTCCATGCTTCAAAGACCCATAGTGAAGTTGAAAAGGCTGGACCCCAGTGTAGCTTTTTCCTTTACAACAATAAAGTCATTCCAAAATGAAGCACCAAAGAAAATGGATTCCAGAAAAGTGTCCATCAATTCCAAAAGAGGGTTGTTAACTTCAAAAAGTTGTCCTGTATGTGGAAAGACTTTTAGTAGGGTTTCTGAGTTAAGGCTTCACCAGAAGAGCCATAAAGCCAGTGCACTGCCCCGGTTCAGTTGTCCTAAGTGTAAAAAGCGCTTTAGGTACATGTATGACCTAAAGATACACAAGGTAAATTTGTGCCAAGAAAATGTTTCATATCCACCTACTTCACCACCTCCAACTTGTTCACCCAAGAAACGGCAGAGGGGGGCACGAGAATGCAGTGTGTGTGGAAAAACCATACGAAACCACTCATACCTGGTGAGGCACATGAAGAGTCACTCAGAAGAACGGCCCCATCGCTGCTTGTTGTGTAATAAAGGCTACAAGGGCATCCACAACCTGAAGCTACATAGTGAGAAATGTACGGGCCCTACCGGTGAAAGTGATCATCAAAGTGATGAAGAGGAGGAATCAGTCGAGACCCCATCTCATGTCAGATCAGCTAAGAAAGGAATGTCAGAGGATCTGAGGAATTTAGACTGCAAAGTGTGTGGGAAGACCTTTCCTTACCCATCTGTCCTGAGAAGACACATTAAGAGGACACATCTAGGGGTCAGCCTCTTCGAGTGCTCAAAGTGTAATGAGCACTTTACGATTCAATCTGACTTGGTGAAACACCAGCTGAATGTGTGCCAAGACAGTGTGCCACAACCCACACAAAAATCATCAAAGAAGCTCAAGGAAAAAATAACCTTAAAGTCCAGTAAATGTGAAATTTGCGGAAAAATCTTTGCAAAGCCGTCAAAATTGCAGTATCATATGATAACCCACAATGCTGAACGACCATATAAGTGTACTTATTGTGAAAAAACATTCAAATATGCAACCAATTTTAGAATTCATGGGGAAGTTTGCCAGGTTGTAAGTGACAAACCAAGAGAGGACTTCTCTATAGGTACAGCTCTGCCAGCCACAGATCAGAATGATGCACAGTCGTCCAGCAACTCTATCCTGCTTTCAAACAGCGAAGAGAACCAACTAACTTTAGAGGAGAAAGGGGATATGATCACACACTCTGAAATCCCAAATGAGATGGAGGAAATAGTCCAAGACCTTGAAAATAGCCATCAACAGATCGAAGTATGTGCGCATCCAACAGACAAACATGAGGACAATAATGGGACTGAAGGTACAACCATATCAAAACCATCACGCCGGTCAAGAGGTAGAAAATCTCACCCAGACGTGTGTCCTTACCCATGCCCTCATTGCGAGGTAAAATTCAGGTTCAAAAATGATTTGAGAAAGCACATGAAGGGAGAACATGATCATTCAGATGCTGAGACTCTAAAGAAAATAGAGAGATCCCTGAAGTGTGATGAGTGCGGTAAAGAATTTATGTACACAAGGACACTGAGACAACATAAATATACCCATAATCCACTCTATTGTATAGAATGCAAAAGGTTATTTCCAAGCACGGTTACCTTTTCAACGCACAGACTGATGCACAAGCCTCGCTCGTGTACAATATGTCTGGAAAGCTTGAATGGGTTAACACAACTTAACCAACATTATTTGGAGGTTCATCAGTTTTGTGGACCTTTTGCCTGCACATCTTGTGAGAGAAGCTACATAGACTTGAAAGGTCTCATTATACATGAAAGGGTTCACACAGGTGAACTCCCATTCCAATGCCCCAAGTGTCCAAAGTCATTTAATTATCCATTTACTCTTGCCATTCACATCAAAACCCACACAAAGGAGAAACCATTCCTTTGTTGGGATTGTGGAAAGTCCTACAGGAATCCTGGGGCCCTTAGGAGTCACAGGCTAAGTATTCATGGCAGCGATAAAGACAAACGCTGTGTCTGTAGCCACTGCGGAATAGCCTTTGCACTAAAAGGAAATTTAAACAAACACGTAGCAAAAGAACATACTGGCGTGCGTTACCCATGCACGTATTGTGGGAAACAGTTTTTAAGTGCATCCTCCTTGACCAGGCATGATTTGATTCACACTCAGGAGAGGCCCTATCCATGTACTGAATGTGACAAGAGCTTCAGGTCAGCGTCCGAACTGAAGATACACACTCGCTATCATACAGGAGACAGGCCATTCAAGTGTGAGCACTGTGGAAAGGGCTTTACTCAATCATATCACCTCACCGATCACAGAAGAATGCACACTGGGGAAAAACCCTATCAGTGCCCAACATGTCAAAGATATTTCAGAAGCGCCAAGGTCTTGAAGAAGCATAAGATGACTCACACTGGAGAAAAACCCTATAAATGTACTGTTTGTGATATGGCTTATAGTCGCATGCATCTTTTGAATACTCATATTAGAAAGACCCATTAACTTAAGAGACATCTTCAACTTATTGTTTTGCAAATATACACATTATAGAGATAGTGAATGTATGTTTAATACCAAGTGAATTGATATCTTCAATAGAAATAAAGATATAGTGTAAAAAATACTCCAACCTTTCTCTTCTATCGATCATACAAGGTTTAGATACCCAATTTTGCAATCAACATAACTTTCAATTTATCTAATGCAGTGTATATTATTTGTATTAATCTAAACCAGTTGATGTTGACATGCAAATGGTGCTTGGCTGTTCCTCAGGTGATATGGTCAATTTTGAACAGTATTATCAGCTTTCTCATGAACTCCACTTTTGAGCAGTATTATCAGCTGTGCCTTTTCTCATGACTAAACTGGTAGGAGTCGAACAGGTGGCTAAAAGAACCAATAAGACGAGTGTTGAAAGAAGGACAACTTAGAAATGTGTTGACCAAACAATGTGTTGAAATAAGAAAGACAATTTAGAAAAGTGTTGTTGCCCAGACAATGTGTTGACACATGAAGAACAATTCAGAAATGTTTTGCTGACCAGACGTATAAGAGTCATAGTTGGCTATAAGCACCATAAGTTAGTGAATGAAGAAAGGTGTTGACAGGAGAAGGGCAACTGAGAAAAACGTGAAAAAAGGTATATCAACTGGCCCGGGGCTGATCCTTCGCGAACGGCCTCACATTGCGTTGTTTATAATAAAAATGTACTAAAGAAGAACATCTTTGACTCGTCTCGTCGATTGAACTTTTGCACCAAGTTTTTATCTGCAGTGCCGATCAAGCTTTTTGAATTCTCATAATTTAACGTTTTAAATTTTGCGGACACCTAATAACTTGGAATGTTCCTATATCGCAGATAAGAATATAAAACATCTCAGAAGATGAAATGGTTTAACATTGAAGTACCCACAGAGCTGCTTGAGAGTGGGGACACGATGGCGGGAAGGAAGTTTATTCTTTGTTTTCTGAAAACAACTGGACCAATCGCCAGAACATAAAAGACCCGGAACAAAAGTAGAGGACCAGAAACAGAGGGAGGCGGTAATGCAACATATTGGATGCAAGCTACGGTAAAACACTACAGAAGAAGAACATAGTGCAACTACGTTCACGCTGCAGACTTGACGCAAGGAGGTATTGGGAAGTAGATTAGGTTTCATAGTAAAACACAATTATACTGTTTTACTTAGGTAATGGAAGAAGTGTGGTGTGTGGAGGTGTCTCGGGATTAACAAAGTATGGAAGACTATTCTCGAGAAAAAGGTAGGCTACGCCCTGCCTGACTTAGTCCAGTGTTTATAGTTCACTCCCTGATGTTACTACTATAATATTAGTATGCCGATCTACCAAGTATGACTGGAAGACGTCAATGTGTTTGTGCAAACAAATGCACTCATCCGACAATTTTTTCAAAAGGGAATCGAAAATGTGATTCTTCCAAGCAGTAGAGCTATTTGTACATTTAAATTCTGTACTTTGACATTAGAGATATAGGCTACTGTACTACTAGTCTGCGGCCGGATGAAACAATCCCGTAGATACAATTAGTTACAAAGCCGGAGAGGAAGGGTCAGTACAACGCTCGTACGGGATCAGGGACCTACATCGCGAAACCTCTAAATTGCTTTTGCATTGAATTTTGTCGCCCGTTAAGTTGTACGTAGACCTTTTCTATGTTAGCCCTTAGATGTGGCTCAACATACCTTGAAGTGTAGACCCGGAAGTGCAAACCAAAACTCGCCACATTTAGCGCAATTTGTAAACAGTCGATTCCCGATTTCGACACTAGTGTAGCGCATGCGTATATGCATATATTCTTAACTACGGTCTTTCAATGGGTCAGTTTTAGGTAAGCGAAATATCACTGACAAAATGTGTCAATGGAATGAGGATTTGCACAAGAAGATGCGTATGCGCAGAATTAACTGTCTATATATATCCCTTTTACAGACACAAATAATAACCTTGCAAGTTGCAAATTGTTCTTACAGATACAACCCCTTAATACCTTAATATGCAAGTTTGCAAGCTCACACAATTTGGATTTGTTTAAAGTGTGTTAAATAGGGATACAAAATTCAAGTCACTGATTTAGCTCCATATACGATTTCATTCATCCATTTACGACTGATGAAATCTCAACCCCAACCTATCATTTATCAACGCCACGCAGATGATTATAGTGGAAAAAATACAAATTACAAAGATCACCTTCCTACACGAGTTTTATTTAAAAATAATTATATATATATATATATATATATATATATATATATATATATATATATATATATATATACATTTATTATTATTATTTTTTTTCTTTTATTATTATTATGTATCATTCCGTCCCGAACCAAAACTTAACACCTTCATTCTTAAAATATCGAAATAATGGTAGATTTTCTTCTTCACCACAACCTCACCCACATTAACACTTTTTGTAGGTTAATGACAATACAATCCTATAAAAAAAATCCATTGATATTTCCGGCGGTAACTTGGTTCATTGATCTGATCTATTAATGAGCAGACTGCAGCACACATGTAGCCTTTTGCAAGGATTTTTTTAATGTTGTAATGTTCTGATTTTGAAAGGTTTGGCCTATGTCTAATTCAATTAATTATGGGATTATTATAGTTGTTTGATTTCTTTCAGGGCCCGGTCTTCCTCTTCTTTCTCTGCGACTCTTGGTCCCCCCATTGAGACTGGTTTCAGCAGCAATCTTGCAGACAGTCCAACAGAAAGTTGTGAGGGATTATGGTATACTGGATGAGTTTGTTACTATGGTCACAGATCTTGTCCCAAACCTTTTACATGACAGAGAGAGGTCTCTGCTCAGTCTTGGCCTAAGAACACAGGTATGTTCAATATTGCCCTCTATTGAATATTTACATTTCAGAAAAGACATGCCTCTAATGTTTGTAATTTATTGAATATATATATATTTAGCTAGTTCTAGAGTTGTGTCGCTCAGAAGAACCTGCAGATCTGAAGACCATTCAGCCACATCTGAATAGAATACAAAGACTCACTCCATTACTAAGCACGGCCACAGAGGTGTGTTTTTGGAGCATGCTATATTTGTGTTTCTTATAATGAAAATAGAGGTAATTCAAAAGCACAAAAAGGCATAATAAGTGAGCTGTTTTGCAGGCAAATGATTTACTAGCAACAGTATCGGAATGCAACTTTGTTGGTTTTATTCAAAACCTACTAAAAGATCCAGATCAGAAAGAGCACTTTTTTCAGGTCAGTGTATTTTGGCTAAAATAATAATGTTTGGGGGGAAAAAAAAAGAATTTGCTTAAATTGAACAGAAATGTGTGAGCTGTTCTTATTCATTTATTCAACTAAATATTTCTATAATCTGATATTTAATGTTCAGTTTTTTTAAAATATGTTTTGTATGTGTGCTGATGTTCCATTCAAGTACTTTTGTTGATGACAGGTAAAACATTTCTATATGTCGATCTGGGTTTTGTGTTAGACATAAAAAATCTGAAAATACTTTGAAGTCTTGAGTTCCATGCTTTATTTTTCTGTATTTACAGGATGTTTATCCTACAACATTTGGCCCAATGTATGATGAAGCATTACAAATGATCATGAGCCAATTCCTATCAAGACTAGATAACCGACTTCCCCTTCCAAATCTGCAACAGGTAAATAGTATAATATTTTAAAGAGAGAACTTGATTCGCTACAAATATTGGGTTTATACTTTATTTACATAAACTCTCACCATTGATAGGCTTCTTCAATGCTCAGTGGTGCACCCCATTTTCTTGAAGAGTGCTTGAAGTCCATGTTTAACCCTGAGGGGCTTGGACCTCTGCTAGAATACCACAAAGACCTCAACCAATTTGATGAAGATGGTAAGTCTAAAAAAATACAGAAGTTCTCTCTACATAATTAAAATATAAATATTGTATGCTAAATATGTTTTTTTATTGCCCTCTATTTTTCTATAGATAAATCTGTTTCCTCTATTGGAGACCACATTCTCAATGCCCTTTTCCAGTCTGTAATGGAGAACATTCCAACTGACCATGAAGTGACCAAAGCAGGTGTACTTGTATCAGCCTTAACAGACCACATTTACTCGTCACAACAAATATTAGTGGTGGATTCTGCAACACTGACTGAGGGTGAAGAGGATGAAACTATGACTATTAAGGAGGAAAACCAAACAGAAATAGAGTCTCAGAAACATTTTGCTGATATCATAGATGTGTCACATGGGAATAAGCTTCTGCATAATGCACCACACGTTCTGCATTCACTGGAAGAAACTGTGAGTTGGGAGTCAAGTGTTACCGAGGTTCAGATTGGCGCTAATTCCGAGGTATGTGACGAAGGGTTAGAGTCTGAAGAAGAGAGAATTGATGTTGAGCCAGTCTATCAAACAGACTGGGTTATAAGAGGTGATGGGGAAATGGAGCTTTTTGATACAGCTATGTTAAATGAAGAGTCAACGGAAGTTGTAGAACGCTCTATTGAGGTAGATAGATTTATTAAAGAGGAAAGTGAGGATATCAGTTGCATTCCAGAATTAAATGAAAAAGTAGGAAGGATAACGCTAACAGATGCAATTATATCCTCTTTGCTCAAAACACCCAAAGTGAAGTTGATTCGGCTGGACCCCAGTGTGGCAAGAGCGGAACAAAACTGCAGCCAATTGAAGACATTTACCAGGAAGGCCGTCAAAAACAATAATTCCCAAAAAGTGTGCCATGGTACCTCAACTTCAAAAGGTTGTCCTTTATGTCGAAAGACTTTCAGTAAGGATTCTGATTTAAAGCTTCACCAGAGGACCCACCAACGAAGAGCACTGCACAGGTTCAGTTGTTCTGCGTGTAAAAAGTTATTCAGGTGCATGTATGACCTAAAGATGCACAAGGTCAATTTGTGCCAAGAAAATGTTTCATATCCACCTATTTCACCACCTCCAACTTGTTCACCCAAGAAACGGCAGAGGGGGGCACGAGAATGCAGTGTGTGTGGAAAAACCATACGAAACCACTCATACCTGGTGAGGCACATGAAGAGTCACTCAGAAGAACGGCCCCATCGCTGCTTGTTGTGTAATAAAGGCTACAAGGGCATCCACAAGCTGAATCTACATAGTGAGAAATGTACGGGCCCTACAGGTGAAAGTGATCATCAAAGTGATGAAGAGGAGGAATCAGTCGAGACCCCATCTCATGTCAGATCAGCTAAGAAAGGAATGTCAGAGGATCTGAGGAATTTAGACTGCAAAGTGTGTGGGGAGACCTTTCCTTACCCATCTGTCCTGAGAAGACACATTAAGAGGACACATCTAGGGGTCAGCCTCTTCGAGTGCTCAAAGTGTAATGAGCACTTTACGATTCAATCTGACTTGGTGAAACACCAGCTGAAAGTGTGTCAAGACAGTGTGCCACAACCCACACAGAAATTATCAAAGAAGCGCAAGGACAAAATAACCTTAAAGTCAAGCAAATGTGAAATTTGCGGAAAAATCTTTGCAAAACCATCAAAATTGCAGTATCATATGATAACCCACAATGCTGAACGACCATATAAGTGTACTTATTGTCAAAAGACATTCAAATATGTCGGCCATTTTAGACGGCATAGGGAGGTTTGTCAGCTTACAAGTGAGAAACAAATGGAGGACATCTCTACCTTTAGAGCTCTGCCAGCCAAAGATCAGAATGATGCACAGTCATCCAGGAACTCTGTCCTGCTTTCGAACAATGAACAGAGCCAACTAACTTTAGAGGATATGATCACACACTCAATCCCAAATGAGCTGGAGGAAACCGAAAATGATTGCAATTTTCGGACTGCCTTTTCTCCTCAGGACCTTAAAAATAGTCCTCAACAGATCGAAGTATGTGCGCATCGAACAGACAGACATGAGGACAGTAACAAAACTGAATGTGCATCTGGTACTACCATGTCAAAACCATCCCGCCGGTCAAGATGTATAAAATCACACCCAGATGTGTGCCCTTACCCGTGCCCTCATTGCGAGGTAAAATTCAAGTTTAAAAATGATTTGAGAAAGCACATGAAGGGAGAACATGATCATTCAGATGCTGAGACTCTAAAGAAAATAGCGAGATCTCTGAAGTGTGATGAGTGCGGTAAAGCGTTTATGTTCACAAGTTCACTGAGACAACATAAATATACCCATAATCCACTCTATTGTATAGAATGCAAAAGGTTATTTCCAAGCACGGTTACCTTTTCAACACACAGACTGATGCACAAGCCTCGCTCGTGTACAATATGTCTGGAAAGCTTGAATGGGTTAACACAACTTAACCAACATTATTTGGAGGTTCATCAGTTTTGTGGACCTTTTGCCTGCACGTCTTGTGAGAGAAGCTACATAGACTTGAAAGGTCTCTTTAAACATGAAAGGGTTCACACAGGTGAACTCCCATTCAGATGCCCCAAGTGTCCAAAATCGTTTCATTCTAAATTTGCTCTTGCCACTCACGACAAAACCCACACAAAGGAGAAACCATTCCTTTGTTGGGACTGTGGGAAGTTTTACAGGAACCCTGGGGCCCTTAGGAGTCACAGGCTAAGTATTCATGGCAGCGATAAAGACAAACGCTGTGTCTGTAGCCACTGCGGAATAGCCTTTGCACTAAAAGGAAATTTAAACAAACACGTAGCAAAAGAACATACTGGCGTGCGTTACCCATGCACGTATTGTGGGAAACAGTTTTTAAGTGCATCCTCCTTGACCAGGCATGATTTGATTCACACTCAGGAGAGGCCCTATCCATGTGCTGAATGTGACAAGAGCTTTAGGTCAGCATCCGAACTGAAAATACACACTCGCTATCATACAGGAGAAAGGCCGTTCAAGTGTGAGCTCTGTGGAAAGGGCTTTACTCAGTCATATCACCTCACCGATCACATGAGAATGCACACTGGGGAAAAACCATATCCCTGCCCAATATGTGAAAAATATTTCAGAAGCACCAAGGCCGTCCAGAAGCATAAGATTATTCACACTGGAGAAAAACCCTATAAATGTACTGTTTGTGATAGGGCGTTCAATCGAACAGACGTTTTAAAAGCTCATGAGAAAAAGTCACATTAATTCAGGTAAAATGTTGCTTTTGCATAGGTCTTGAAAAACCAGCACTTAACCCACTCATAGGAGAGCCCCATAAATGAAACGAGTGTTACATGGCTTTTTCTTGATTGTAAATAAAAGCCAACCGGTCTCATGTTCAACAATTAACCCAACCCAGCCTCTTCATTTCAGCTTTTCCGCAGATACTTATCAATGTTCCACTCTTGTTTTATTCAGTTGTTTGATCCAGTTAATTAAATTGTAATAAAGTAACAATGATTTGATCTTTGAGTGTATTTTTTTGTTTGTTTAAATTTTTTCCAACAAAACGTACAGGTGTTATTTAATACTTTTATTATACCATTTGTATTTTTTTCTGTACAGTATTTTATTTTTTAAGTTAATACGTTTATTTAAAAGGTCGTCAAGTCAGGTTTGATAACAGATTCATATACATTACAAACATGTTCCCAGTAGTTTGTTGTTTCTGAAAATATTAGTGTTTTCAGCTATCAGAGATTTAACCTTGTATATTCCCTACTGACATGCAAGTATTTGTTTACCTACTGCAAGTTGCCCTGTCAGTTCTCTGTAAACTTTTATCAGTAACATTTAAATATTGGCAGAATGTAAATGGTTTAAACAAACTAGGCAAATGGATCTCACTATGACTAAAGGGTGTACATTTTATGTCGAGGTGAAGGCAATCTAGATTATTAAAATAATAGTACAGTAGGCCTAAAACCAAGGATACATTTTCGACAGTGTGTCTTCCAAAGGATTGTTTAATTCAAATTAATGCATATTTGTGTTGTTGACTACATTTAAACAACTATAATTCTAGAAGCAGTGAATTGTACCCTAATTTCCTGGCTACTTGAATTTACCAAAGATTGTCGTCTTGTTAACAATTGCTGGGGGTCTATATCTCCTGCATAGTCGACGCTGTTCTATACATTAGACTATGTAGTTTACCACAATTGTGCGCACGTGACTTGTAGCCACCGGAGGGGCAGAGTATTGCCACGGCGTGAACCAATCGGTGTATTCGTGTCATCACCAAGATTGGAACCGGTGTGCACACGCGCGCCGATGTAAGCTTCATATAACACTCAAGAACACTTGCCGGTGAGAAGATGGTCTTCAATTGTTCTAGATAGATTTCAGAATTGTTTGCGTTACGTGCATTTTATGCTGCGTTCTGGCTCGAATAGGTAAGGATGCTTACTGACATGATGGTAGATGAAGAATTTGAAGTCAGTGAGGAGGAACCGTGGTATCAAAAGCAAGACCTTGAACATGGTAAGAAAATATATTTTATTCCATTGATAATGATGAGGGAATCAGGAAACCTGCATTAACTTTTCGTGTTGACCACCAAATCAATCAGATCAGTCTGAATTGTAAGCAATTTTAGTGTATCAAGGAGAGATACATAGAGCCCATAGGTGTGCAGTTAAAGCTGCATCAGAGAGACTACAGGGCCTATAGTACAGGTTGAAAGATGCGGTGGATGCACGGTCTGGGTAGGCTCACGCGCTTTCCCCCCCCCCTCTTTTAGCAATCCTTAAATCTAAATTGTTTTGTTAGAAATGCATTTTCTAAATGCAAGGCCAGTAAAACGATATTGGTATAAAATTATTAATTAAGCTTAAATGAGCTTATTGCCCCCTATAAGGCTTAGATCAATTTAGGATAACTGGGACCATTTCTTGTCTCCCCTGTAGACCTGCACCTTGCGGCTGAGCTGGGGAAGAGCCTGCTGGACAGGAACAAGGAGCTGGAGCAAGGGTTACAGCAAATGTACTCAACTAACCATGAGCAGCTTCAAGAGATAGACGTATGAACTATACTAATTACCGTTAGCGGGGTTATTACCCGGGGATACTGACCCGAGTGGCCATAGGAGGTTTAATTCCAACAATAAAGGGTATGTAGAGGTTGCAGTGTGGCTGAGTATAGTGAATTACTCTTTATCAAAAAATAAAATAAACTGCGTTAGAATAAAGAACACAGGTTAATATATATAGTTGCGTATTCAAAGTAATTTCTTATTTACAAAGACGTCCAATGTTTTCAATCTTTGCCATCTGGCAGGTTCTGAAATCTTGGACTTTCTTGGCTTTAGTGTTTGGCAGTCTATCTGAGAATACTGTGGAGACATGCAGGAAGGGACGTGGAACAACCTATGGACATTGCATCTGCTGGCGTTCTATTATCATGATTATAGGTTTACTGTAATTGCTCTGCATGTTTGGGGTCTGTTAGTCTAATAGGTTGACTAAAGGTTCAAAGGGTTCTGACTACTTACACTGATAAGATAAACAACTCTTAAAGGGGTAAGGATTGATTTGATTTGATTTTTATTACTCTGGGGACTCCTTTCGGGATATAAGACTTCAATAAGAGTAGAAATACAACATAAAAGGAAAAAAATATAAACTAAAACATACACCAATTGCAGAATGAATACCGTGCTGGGTCTTTAGAAACTTAACATAATCAATGTAATAATTTTACATAACTTAGACAAGTAAGAGGTTCAGTCGAACAAAACAGGTTTCTGAATTTCAAAGTATTCGATAGAATGTAAAATTTTCGATCTATGTACTTTATCTATATATGGAAAAAAACAGAAAGCACCTTATCCTTTTTTTTTGGCACAGTTTGTCTAAATCATGTGTTGGGCTGTGTTAGGGACATTTTTTCTTTTAGTTTGTGGGGTTGTAGTTCCACATTATTTTGGAGTAAGACTTTCACACTCAAAGGCCTACTATACTCAATAATAGAAACAATAGATTATTGTTTGTAGATGTGTATATATACTGTATAGCAGTAATCGTTGTTGTTTTTTTGTTTGTTTGTTTTTCCCTTAATAATGTCAAAACCAGTATCTGACTAAACAGGTTGACCACCTGAGACAGGTTAATGACCAACACGCCAAGGTATATGAGCAGCTAGACAACTCTTCCAGAGAGCTGGAACAGACCAACCACAGGCTGGGTGTTGACAACAGGGCTGCCCAGCAAAAGATTCATGGGTGAGGATGGAGATAAAATGTAGTATTTCTTGTCACAGTGGAGCTAACACAATGACCAATGTCTAAAATGTGATGTGTCTCCCCACAGACTAAATGAAATGATTGAGGGGTTGCAGACCCAGGTGGAAGATCTGCAGCGTCAGGTTGATAAACTGAAGATCACCCCCGCTGCTGAACTCTCCAGGACAAACCAAACAGATGTGTGGCGGCCTCAAAGTGCTCAGAGTGTATCCTGCCTGAAAGAGCTTCAGAATGCACACAGGTTTGTCCCATTTATTTGATTCAAGTGTTAAACGCAGATACACCAAGTTTTCGGTTGGTGACTGCTTTTTTTCATCACAGCTCTTTAATACCATCTCCAAGGTCACGTTGCTTTCAGTTTTCTGTGTTTGTTATCTTGAACTTAAGCCTGGCTAGTCTGTATCCATTTCTCTTTGGTCTCAATCTCTTGTAGTTAATCTAGTTAGGGTGTTGTCTCTTTTAGTCTAATCCAGGACATGGCCTGGAAGTTACAAATACATCAGGCAGACATAGCCAAACAGCCCTGACCTTACCTCAGTGCTTAGACTCTGCCTGTACCCTAAGGCCATAGTCCGCTCTGCACACGCCTTGCGCCCTGATTTATGAGACTGATAGGCCAGCTCATTCTTTTCCTTAGGAATGTAATTCTCTAACTGATGATCACACTGTGATGCAATAACTTCCAAGCCAGACTCTCGATACCACTTCTCATAAAGATGTTAACGTATTTCTCCACACTGCTCCTATAATATGACCATTACTTTTAATTCTCTGACCTCGGACTCTCTCTAAAATCCAATCAGGTATTCTGACTGTGATCTGAGCAATCCTCCAGATGACCTCTTAATGCCCTCTAAACTGACCTGGCACGAAGAGGAACATGAATCCCTACGGCGCTCTCTCCGCTCTCTTCAGACCCAGCTGGCCAATGAGCGGACCAGGAGGGAGGAGGCAGAACGAGACGCTGATCTGCTAGCCAATGACAATGCAGTGTTAGAGCAGCGTTTGGACATGATGGAAGGATGTCAGGTCAGTAACCAGAGGTCACACCGAGAGAGATCCATTAATATTGCAGATCAAGGCAATCAGTTCTAAAGAAAGTGTGTTTTTCCTCATAAAGTTCAATGTTATGATAAGTCCCTATGACAAAAGCTTATTTTTTTTATATTCCACCTCGCTCTGTCTCCTAGGCTAGAATAGCAGAGCTGGAGTTTGAAGCCATGGAGCTACGTCAGCTGTGGCGGGCTGATTACTTCACCAAGGCAACAGAGTCTAAGGCGACTTTCAACCCATTGCCTGATGCGGCATTGATTCCTTTAGATGAGGAGAGGGTGATG
>CM030187.1:8309857-8327030 GCA_017639675.1 Aplochiton taeniatus
TTTACATCACCTTAACTGCAGATTCTGTAGAAGGACAGTCAATGAAAGCAAGACATAGTATTGTACCCAGCCGCCTCTCAAAGTCAGTTATCTGGTCTTGAAAATGCTTGTAGTTCACATCAAAACGCTGGGGTAAAAATAATCGGTTTCTTAAATGTATATCTAAAGAACTATGACTATACTTAGTCTAAAAATCGACAAGTGAGATAAGATTTGTTTTTGGCAGCTTTTCACCTTGTCTCTTGTGTCAATGGCATCATATTTACAGTCAGCAAATATTTTTATGAGCTCAAGAAACTCCTCATAGATTTTCGTAACCATAGTTCCCATGGTGCTGCCGCGGGCTCCCTGGATATCCACCTTCTCTAGCTTCAATAGCTCCACAGACACGGAATACACCTCCTAACCAAAAAGAGACAAGTATGGCTATGAATAAATTGTGTGTGTGTGTGTGTGTGTGTGTGTGTGTGTGTGTGTGTGTGTGTGTGTGTGTGTGTGTGTGTGTGTGTGTGTGTGTGTGTGTGTGTGTGTGTGCGTGTGTGTGCGTGTGCGTGCAGTGTCCGAAATTAACTTTTTGACTCACCGGCCAAGGGGACTGGTAGATGAAAAAATCTGCCAGCCAGACATATTTTTTACCGGCCAAAATAGTAAATTGCCTTTTTGTCAGAGGCGTCATGCCCATTCACATTCATTGTTTATGGCAATGCTTTAAGGCATTAGTGAGCTTGGGATTTGCCCCCTTCTCAAGCGCCTTAGGCTACTACAAGCTTTGTTTAACTTTAACTACATCCATTTCAGCTGAACGTCTAGTAGTTCAGTCATGAATTAGTCTCATGTTCCATAACAAATCCAAACGCAAATTGTTGAATTAGCCTACGTCGAGGTTATTGCAGTATTAGCCTTTCTAATATTATCGTAGCATCAAGAAAGTGGAACCATCAGGGGCTAACGTTGACGTTCAACCTATGTTGTAATCGTCGGCAAAGTGGTGGTAACGTTAAAAAAAGTTGGCTAGTCCCAGAACCCTAAAGTCAGTAACGTCACGTTATACAAGTGGAATTTGGAAATCTAATAACACAATTTTCACCGAAAGGGGACAAGTTTGCATCCCTTATTGCTAATTAGTTTAGGGTTGGTGCTGGGTTGAATGAACAGGAGGGACACAGTGGGCAGAGTAGATGATGACGTACCGCGACACAACAGCGTTTGAGCCTGTGTTTGTATGTGTCGAACTTCGACGGACAGCAGAGGACAGAAACAGCACGAGCGTAAATTACACCAAAACGCAGTAGAGAGTAGAGACTCTGCAAAGTTTTTTCATACATGAACATTTTGGTACATGCATTTACCCGCCAGTGTGGAGGATAGTCTTCTGGGATTTACTTGCCAAACGTAAATTCTACCCGCCTTTGGCGCTTGGCGGCCGGTGTTAATTTCGGACCCTGTGTGTGTGTTGTAAGAGAGAAGTGTTTACAGTGGCATATACCCACTGAGAGGAAACATAATTGACAGCCCTCTTTTCTGAGTGTCTGAGAATGTACCTTTTAAAAGATAAAAAGACCTATACCTCAATAGTTTGTAGACGCTGCAGGAAGGCATCCAGATGGCTAAAAACCAGATATGATGGAAAATCCCAGTTCTTCGAATTTCCATTCTATAGAACACCAAAATTCAAACATATCAGTTGACAAAAACAAATCATATTTGAACCAAGTATTAGGTAAGACATGCATGTTGCTTTTTGTGTGAATGCAATTTAACAGTTTTGACTGACTTTGAAATATTTGTCCATCTTCAATTTACATTGGTCATAGGTCTGCCTGAGAGTTACAAGAGTACTAATGCCCAATCGGATGTTTGACAGAATCTCAGCTATTTCTCCCTGTAGTCCTTTCATCACTTCTTCTGGACCCAAGAAGTTCCTTGTCTATTGACAATCAGAAATCAATGGACCATTACATAACTATTCCTCTATTAAATGTATTTGAAACAACTTCTCACAATTAAACAACAAAGTAATACCATATCAATGAACAGGTTGCAGATCTCTTGGAGGATAACAATGATCCTTGCTGGTTTGCAGTAGTATTCAGAGTTGGCCCAGGTCAGACAAACTGCGTGCATCACAGCTCCAATGTAGGTTTTGAGCTAAGAATGAAATAATACATTGAGGGTGTGATTATTTAGGTAAAAATAATTACATAACATTTTACTGGCAGCTTGGAAGAGTTTTTACTTGTGTGTATTCCAACTGTTCTACATCATCAAACAGCTTTTGAAGTGGCTTCAGATACATAACAATATCCCTTGCTTCCCTTACTCCTATAGAGAAAACAATAAAACATTAAATACTCTCTTAAAATTGAGATCAATAATAAAGAAGTTCATTAGAAACCCTTATGCAAGGCTATTGCAGCACGTTACCTTCTTCTACATCTTTGTAAATATTGTTCAGTGCTGGCCAGTAGGTACTTGCTGCAGTTTGAACAATATCTGCCATTTTGTGCACTGTCGGATTCATCAACTATAAAACAAAAAGTAAAAGTTACCGTCAGTAGCGGCTCGTGAGTCTAGGGGAGGCAGATGATGCAGTTAATTTTCAAAGCTAAATGCATAAAATAGTTAATTCTAGGGACTTCTGATATTTACGTGCCAGAATTGTGAGGCTTTCTTTAGTTAGTCTAGTCCGTTTTGAACAGTTATAACAAATTTGTTGAAAAGCTTCATATTTGCAATGTTCTAGCTAGCTAAAATTAGTGCATGTCAGCATTTTGTTTCATTAACATTAAGATAATTAATGGATTAATGGAATTAGTGGAACCTAATTTAATTATACTGACTAATTTAGTGGTAGTAAGGTAGTAAGTCTAACCTAGTGCTTTGTGTTTTCCACATTGACAAAAAGGTTTTTTTCTAGAACCTTGGTTTGTGCCAAACTGTTGCAGAGTTAGGCCTAGCTAATGTGAACTGTATAATAAATTAGATTACTTGAACAAGTAAAAAAAAACGGTGGGATCTAAATAATGTATAATTGTCAACAATACAGAACAAAAACAGCAACAAATAAAATAATGAGAATATTATTGAATGTTTGTTGTTTTATTTACGGTTTTCACTGTTAACCTATGGTCTCATAGTAAAACTGTTGCATTGTCTTATTAAAGCAATAGTACTGGTCAAACATGTTTTTTGAAGTCACAGACTTTCCATACTTTGTCATATATGAACATAATCAATCAGGAGAGACTGATTCCATTATTTTAGCAATTTCTATTAACTGTTATGTTTCTAATCTGTGATCTTTTTTCCAGGTCCAATGACACAAATAAACCAGCGATGGATTATGAGCATAGAAAAACAGGTGCTGTGTGTTGGAACGTCCTTTGTGATTGGGCTTTCTGTAGTCTTCTCCTACTACAATTTCAACCTTCAGTATCAACATGATGCAGCATGCACACTGGAATTAATTCGTTGGTAGAAGCTTTTCACACATACTGTACCACACAGCATGACTTCATAGATTTTTCTTCACACATCTCCATTGTCCAATAACCTAGTGATAACCACTGTCGTCTTTGACACAACAGCAACTACAAACATTACTGCTACCTCTAATATTGTTATAGTTGATACTATTTCCTTTCCATCACATTTTTCTTTTTAACTTGATCATTGGTGTGAATTGGTACATATACCTACTAAGTGAAATGTGACAATCATATGGTTTAATATCCTGCACCAATACTTTGTAGTGAACAGGTTCTTGCTTGATCTGTCACATTCATAGATTGATATTATAAGAATATTTTTGTTGTTCTGTTTTGTTTTTCAGAACCTGCATTGACATTAATCCCGAGAGGGGCACAAAAGCAAGCCAGGAGGAGGGGGAAAGCAAGAAGAGCGGGAAAATGGTCAAAAAGAAGGCAACAACAGTGAATCTGCAAGTCTGCACACTCATCGAGAAGCTCAGTGACTTCAAGTGGGACTGTCTGATCTTTCTCACACACACACACACACACACACACACACACACACACACACACACACACACACACACACACACTCACACACACACACACACACACACACACACACACACGTTATCTAAATCCAGCCACTCATTCAAACGTGCATTCACTTATTTACTCACTCACTCACTCAATCCATCAGTGACTAAAACCCCTGTTCCCAGTTTAACAGTTAGTTTGATGTTACTTTCTCACACAAACAAAATTGTCACAGTGAGTTACCAAATATTGTATGCACTGTCATTTAAATAAAAAATCGTCAATCTTTCGAAAGAACAAAACAAAGAAAAGAAGTAAAGTAAACAGGCAGGGAGTTAAGGTTTATTCAAGTTTTGCCTGTGTTGCACTGGTGACATGTTTTTATTTTAATAAATATTTGAAAAAGAACTGCTTTGTAATTTTTTCATTCTTTTTTAATGTTTTATTATTATTATTATTAGTAGTAGTAGTATTACAGTAACATTCTTTAATTATCATTACATACAGGATACTACTGTAGATTCAAATACATACTGTAAATATACAGTAATTTACTGATAAAACTGTGGCCAGTATTGTGCTATAAATTTACAAGAATACAGTAATGAACTGCATATTTAAGTCTAGTAATACACTAATTATAAAATACAGTAAGGAACTGTACATTATGCAGTTCCTTGCTGGCTAAGCTGCTGCCAGTTAATTACTGTAAATTTACAGTGAAAAGTCTTACAGTGTATTTACTCAGCCTATTTATAGGAAAAATCCCTGTGCCTGTCCTTCCTTGCAGCGAAAGTATCGATTTCTTTGTCATAAAGCTTTGTCATAATTTTGAAGTCCTCAAGTAGCGCTCACTCCACTGATATTTTAGCCAGGTGTGACAGTCTTTCTTGGCCGCAAGAATTGCGCAGATACGTTTTCACTCGTGTGAGAGAGGAGAAAGTGCGTTCAGCAGACACACTTGTCACTGGGATGGTTAACATTAACTTCAATAATTTGACTACTTCAGGCAAGGTGTCAACCAAGTCATCATTGATAAGCCTTTTGAGTATTGCAGTGGGTGCTTTATGAAAAGAGGCATCCTCATAAACTACTTGTAACTCGTTTCTAAGCCTGGGATTATCAAACGACAGATACACAGATGTTAGCTTGGTCAGTTCTGCATCAGGGAAGCCTCTTGGACAGGCAAAATCAGCAAACATAGCAGAATCGAGCACATGTAAGAAGTCTAAGCACTTCATGTCTGCAAACCTCTCGGTCATCTGAGAGGTTATTGCATCCAGGATCTCAAAGAAGAGACAGCGGTACAAGTCCAGAGTGCCAGGCTTTGTGTCCGAGTTGTTGTGGTGGTAGCCCTCCTCAAAGTCCTGCCAGCCTCAGCGCCGGCATTTCCTTCCTTCATCCTCGTGTCCAACTACATTTTCAGTTTTGTCATACATCTCCTGGAATGATTTGTTAGAACGAAGAGATTTCAGGGCAGCCAAAGTCGCATCCAGATGATGGAAAGAGCGCCTCAGGTCAAGTGACTTTGTCTGCAGGACTTGATATATGTATTATATACCAGTATGTCTAAAGATAGCTCGGAAAACCTCGAGTAGAAACATGAACTTGAAGTCATGTAGTTTCTGCTTAAGTGCTATGACCTGGGCTATTGTGTCATTGTCCCATCCAGGCTCAGAAGGTGTTCGATTAAAAACGACTTCCAGCCCATCTCTTCCCTCGTGTACTGCGTGCCCAGCTCGCCCCTTAAAATTCCACCTCGTAGCAGATCCTCCTGGCACTCTAACAGAAATGTCCGTGAGTAGGGCAGTCCGTTTTGCAGATCGAGAGAAAAAGTTGTGGAAACTCTCAAGACAAGCAAAAAATATCTTTGCGTCTTGAAGACTTTTCGTTCCCTGGGCAAGTATTAAATTCAGTCTGTGTGCATAACAATGTATAAAAAGTGCATATGGGCACTGCTCTTTAACTGGGGCCGCACTCCCCCGTGTTGCCCACTCATGCAACTTGCTCCATCGTAGGTCTGACAGATTAGTTTAGCCTCTGGATAATACTTCCGAATTGCTTGCATAATCACCCCAGTCAAAAAATGAGAGTCTCGAGCATCACTTACATCTATGAACCCCAAAAATGTCTCGCATATAATCCCATTCTCATTAACGTAAGGTAGAATAATGGATAGCTGGCATTTACAAGGCACATCGGTAGTGTCATCAACTTGAACTGCTTTGAATGGAGCAGTGGCTATTTCTGAATCGACTTGACTTTCTATTACAGTAGCTATGCTCTCAATTATGTCGTTATGGATTGTTTTTGACGTACCCTTGAACACTGATGTCTTTAGATGGTCTGCAAGTGCTGGGTCGAACTCAGAAAAAGCTTGAACGAGTTCAATAAAATGTCCTTTGTTCTTGCTGGTCTCGGATTCATCATGTCCACGAAAACTCAGCTCTTGTTGTCCGAGATATAAGGCAGCAATGACCATTTTACGCAAAATCTCTCGATTCTTAGCTACCTTCGAATTGTGTTGCTGGACTCCATATGCAGCGGCCTGACAGAGAGCCTCATCAATTCTCACACAGCCGAACTTCAACTTGAGTGCAGCTGTTATGTGACCCTTTGATTTCCCATGTCGTTCAATGGCCCTAGGTACATTTTTTAAATCATCAAACCCATTCGAGATACATGGATTACTGCCTCCTCCTCCTGATTGATCAAATAAAATGCACGGCCAGCAAAAAAGCTTCTGGAGATTTTTCGAACCGGTTAACCACTCTGTCTTTGAGTAATGAACCATGGAGAAGCTACGAGATGAGCTGCCACACATCTGTACTATATCCAGTATAGGTGTTGGTCTCCCCTCGGTTTTTATTCTTAATTAATGTTCGATTGATAATTTAGTAAATTTGTTACGAATTACGAATTGTAATTCTGCAACCCCCATTGCTAAGTTTACTCATGCTAACAAACTATGTTGTTTCGTATGGAAGTCTAAAGCGGTCAAAATTCAAATGAAAAGTCAAACTCGAAAATGATTATGCAATATCGATTTCAAGTTGTGTGCGCATATTCTGTATGCGTATGTATGAGGGGTGCAAGTAACAATAAATAAAATATAAAAACTGCATCGATAAAATTGTAAGTAAATGAAAAAAATCGCTGATTAACTGACAGTCGAGGTAATAAAATATGAAGGGTGGAAGAAACAATAATAAAAAAAATAAGCAATGAAAACGCAAGTGAATTAAAAAACAGAACGATGTAAATGGAAGTGATTTGAAAACTGCCTAGATAAAATTGTAAGTAGGCCTACATGAAAAAAATCGCGGATTAACTGACAATCGATGTAATAAAACGGACCTTGATTTGATCAATATTTTGTCAACTTGATAAAAACAGAGACACATTTTATCATTAATCATTTCCAGACCACATACAACAGATGCCCAACGACTCTGCTTTGCTTTGCTATATGTCTAATTAGGGCTGGTGTTTAAATACAAGTTATGTTTCAAGATAAACGTGTTCCAGACCAGTTGACAGCCTGTGCTAAATGCATTGATACTCCATCTGTTTCAGTAACTAGCTTCCCCCTAATAGATTCAACCTTTTTGCGTGAGTCGCAGATTTTGTGCTTTCAACCAGTAGACTATGTTACACAATTAGATCTAAAAACTTTTTTTCCAAGAAGCGCATTTGTGTGCATGCTCTTGATAAACGATAAACGACAACCATCTTGGTGATGAACGATCAACTGCGACTCGGCTGTGATTAAAAGTACCTTTTTTTATCAAACCAAAGTCAGTTTTTTAAATGTACTTTAACTTTTATCAATGCAGGTTTTAAATCACTTGCAGTTGTATCGATTTTTTAATCATTGAATTGTTGGTACTTCCACCCATCACACTATCCTCCACACACTTGATAAACGATAAACGTCAACCAAGGTGGTGATGAATGATAAAATGTGTCTCTGTTTTTATCAAGTAGACAAAACCTTTATCAAATCAAGGTCTGTTTTATTACATTGACTGTCATGTATGACATTGACATCAGCCATTTTTTTTCATTTTCTTCATATCTTTACGATGCCCTTTTAATTAATATTTCCACCCTCCTACCATAGTTTCGCAGTACAGTAGTAGGAGAAATGATAAGTCAAGTTCAGGTCAATTGTGATTGGTAGAGAGACCAACGGAGGCATGCCTCCTCTCAGCGTTTTTCCCATTGCAAAAATAACGAAACTCAAACCCACCAACTGAACGCTAATTGGATAATTTGCATGCGAAAGGAGGTAGATGACTAGCTAACATTTCTTGCCACCCTTGGCCTTGTTCCGGATCGCTACAGCCAGTACAGCAATGCAGTGAGCGCACAGGAGAGCCTAAACACCGTTGTCTCAACTCTTCCGTACCAATTTTTATATGTTGTCAACAAATGGCACAAGAGGATTGGTTGACAAAATGGAGTGTAAAATAATAATATGATTATTATTTATTATTATACTTTTTTTTTTTTTTTTTACAGCATTTAGTTTCTTTTTCCCCTTCAAATTTCGAGGGGAACTCAAACTTTGCCTCCTCTGATGAGCCACCACTGGTTACAGTACTTCTGGCTGAACGGAATAGAATGCCAACTGGGTGTCAATTGGCGCTGTCCGTTCAGCACAACCACAAGCAATGAAGGACCATGGACAGCGCCATGGCAATCATGCACTTGCCATCGTTCAACAAAAACAACATCATATTTACCTGACTGAAGATGCACTCCAGATTCGTAAGCCTGTTACTCCAGAAGTCGTATTCCACTTTGGGAAGGGGATTTAAGCCGTCTAATATTGGCTGAGCTGAATCTTTACTCAAGACTTCGTTCACCTGATGAGTCCAGTCGATTATAACCGTTTCAAAGGCATGCATCATCTTGCTGTCGATACAACGTGGTGTCCTATAGAATAATTCACGTTAATAAGAGTGGTAAAATATGGATTCTTTGGTGACCTTTCAAATGCGATCACTTAAATTATTAGCGTTACTTACCCGACTGCATGTTTATAACCACCATCAGTCTTTTCTGGTAACGGCAAAAATGTCCTGCCTTTGACCTGGCCACCAACCACAAATACTTCATTCTTCAGCTTGTGTGCGTGACGTGAAACATCATCCGAAATTACTTGAGGCCAACGTCTGGTATTGTCTTTGTTTGTATGCAAAGGGTAAACGATCTGAAAAAAACAAAATTGCAACTCACTTCGTGAACATACCAATTAAACTGCTCTTTTAAGAACACATTGGAGAACTATAACTTCTTCAGAACTATATATCATTACCTCCTCTGTCACGGCGATTACGACGTCCACTGGAGAATTAGCCACGTCTCCAATAAAAACACGTCTGATACTGTCTTTAGTAATAACTTCGCTATCTCTCTTGACAAAGTACACAGCTTTGCTTTTTATATTTTGAGGGAAATCAAGGCTGGCTACAAGTTGCGATGCAGCATTTAAACAAATAACAAGGCTTAAATAATCAGATTTCTCTAAGAAATTTCCAATGACAGCACGACTGTCCTCCGCGGCAATGAACTTCTGCCACTTGTCCGGCTTCAATTTTAGACACTTTAAAGTGACGTCCTGTATAAATTCTAGTCTTTTATCTTCTCCTTCCATCTTTATGTGGAGTCTCTAAACGCCACAATGGGTTAGGTTTTCATAATATCAGAGGCTAGCTAGGTAAAGCGAACTTAGCTAAAGTTAGCTACGTCTGCTAGCTACAGTACACTATTAACGTATTATTCCTGCCTCTTATCATAACAACGGTTGATTAAAAATTCAAATTTAAGCCCTCGTGCCCACATACAAACCAGCTGTAGGCCTAGTTCAGATTTCAAACTGATCTGAAGGCAAGACGCCCGAGGTTTAGCGTTCAGGCCAAATTAAGCAGCTCAGTAACTGAATAAAACAAACTTTAAGGAGGTGTTTATTTATTTATTCGGGCAGTGTGCTCCTTAAAACAGCAAAGGTAAATACAGATAGTTAACAATAAATTATAAAGCAGTGGGTACCTAAATACACAAGGCATTTACATACATTAAAGTGAACTATCAGAAAAATAAAAGCAATTACCTAATAGTATAATATAATATATTATAAATTATAATATCTGATATTTAGGTTTGGCAAAATGATAACTTAGCAGTGTCGCTGTAAGAATATTGGCTATTGGGACATTTAACTTTTAATAGGCCTAGAATTTAGCCCCCCCCCCCCCCCCCCCATAAGCATAATTGTATGTCCCTCACGTCACTCTTTTCCCTTTCTATGTTTTGGTTTTCCACACCATCTTCCATAAACCATCTTTAATAACAAAGGCAAAAAGCAGATTGTATTTACTGTGTGCAAAATGGTCTATGCAGATATCAACATTGCACCAGACAGTTTCAGTTTGGAACCATTCAGGGACACGGTCAGTGCTGCTGTTAAATACTGAAAACAGGCCTCCAGTAAATGGGCCTGAGAAGAGTTTCATACATTTCCTTTCATAACCAGTGTCACAAGAAATATCACACCTTTTAGCATGGGAGTGGTCGGGATAGAAAATGTATAGTAGATTATTTATATTTTTAAATGTTATGACCCAATAGCAGTACTGCAAAAGGGCCTAAGTGACATGAAAATAATAATAATCATGAGAATTTGTCAATTACACCAGTAGTGTGTGTGTCCATGTGTTCAATGTGTGTGCAATTTGATGAAGAGAATTGGGGCCAACAGTAGAGGGGGCACATGATCCACATCAGAAAGGAGAAAAAAGTTCAATCCATTCCGCTTGTGTGACAGGTCCAAACATTAGTCACGTATGGGATCTTCTTCATATATACCTGTGCCGCAATTTTATTCCCCCTCAATGGTCCAAAGTGCAGATCAATACCCAGAATCAGGATGGGTAAGTGAGAATTTGTAAAAGCCTGGGCCTTTTCCTACCCTAGAGACCCCTTCAGAGACACCTTTTTTTTCCGTGAAGCCAGCATCTCATAGAAGGGATCCTTGCTTATGGCAGCTCTAGAGAGTATAAGGTAGTGGACACAAAGAAAGTCAGATACACAATCATTACATTCTAGTGAAAAACATTTTACTGTGTTCAGACCACTTACTTTATGCTACTAATCCATTCGTCTTTCTCCTCAGCTGTGGGGGCGGATATTCGATAGAATGTGTGGTTACCTTCAACAACCCGTCCATCTGCTTCAGTCTTGCATGCCTTAATTACCTGATCCTTATGATCTGATATGAAGAGTTCAAAACAGTTCTGGGGGGGGGGGGGGGGGGGGGGGGGGGGGGGGGGGGGGGATTGTAAATGGGAGCATGATTCAAATTCCCAAAAAGGTACATAGAAGGAGAATTAGGGTAATTATCTTACCGATTTCTTGGCATCATCTACTTCTCGGATACTTAGATTTTCCAGTGGAATGATTCCTCTGGGTTCCTTGTCCTGTGGGACATGACACAATGGGTTTAATGAAAGTAATTGTGGAAAACATTTGTAAGCATGGACAAACCTATTTTATTAAGTGTTTTCTGAACAATTACTTACAGTTGTGTACTCAAAATAGTACAGGCAATTATCTGTCAGGATAAACCATCGTCTCTTCCAGGTATTCACTCGCCCACCTAGAGGATATATCAGATTTAACCAGGGACTACACCGTGTACCTGGTAGTTAATTATTAATAGTTTTAACATAGTGACAGTGAATGTTGCCTTCCCCGCTACAGGTGTAGCATTGGAACCATTGCAGTCTAATTACGGCATTCAGCAAAAAAAAATTCAGTATATTTTGGGGTAAACATTAGCCATGGGCATAAATCGATTTGCAAAGAAGTCGAAAGGCTGATTAGTTGATTTGGTGTGGCTTGGGTTAATGGCTGGTTGAGTTAATAAGCCAAGGAGGATAGCAATGAAAAGCCGTTTTCAGTGAATGAGGCTTAGCATGGCACAATATTAATCATGAATTACGAATGATAGAAAGTCCCCTATGCCAATAGAATAACGGAGTAAAAGGCCAGTCTACACAGAGGCTAAATTCATAGTATGGTATGAATTATAATGGAGCTCGGAAGCACTCAAGCCAAGCACTTTGCAGCCGGGCAAGTCAACCTCAAATACATACCTCCTGAAGACACCATGGAAAACATATGAAAATAGACAGATGGACAAAAACGTAATCAAAATATGTTATCAAAACTGCTATCCATCACAATAATACTCAATACCTCTTGAACACTGGTAGAGTAAATCGTTTTTTTGTAAAGAATAAATGTACTTGGGAAACAAGCAGCATCTGCTTTTGACATCAATGTTGATTTAAACTGGCTATCCAGGCTAAAATGCATTTTCGGGCTTAAATATAGTGTTAAAATCCACACACGCTCACACACCTAGTTTTAGTAGCCATCCTTCCCTGTCGGGATTGCAGAACGTGTGTGTGAGGTCATTTCCATCATCCTCGGGAATCTTGAAGGGCTCATTCTTAATGCTCTCATAAAGATTCTAGAAAGGCAAGAAAGTAAGAGTTTAACATAGTAAAGATTGAGGGCAGCAGTGAGTAATGTAGTGATAGCAATAGGTTTATGAGATAATAAATAATAAACTTTATTTGTATAGCACTTTTCAAAACAGCTACAAAGTGCTTTACAGTGCAAGAAAAAATAGTACCCACAGTACAGATAACATTTAATAAATAAAAGCATTGAACATAAGATCTGGTAAAACAGTGTGAACTAAAAGTGATAAGAGGGATAGAAACTAGACAGATTTATTATAAAAAAAACTTCCTGTAAAGATACGTTTTAAGGAGCGATTTAAAAGAGGGTACCGAGTTAGCCAACCTAAGTTCCTCAGATAGGGAGTTCCACAGCTGAGGGGCTCTGAGAGAAAACGCCCGGTTTCCTTTTGTAGCAATGCGGGCTGTGGGAACAGTTAGGAGGGTCCTACCTGAGGAGCGCAGGCAGCAGCTAGGTTTATACGATACAAGTAAATCTAAGATGTACTGGAGCAAGACCATGTAGGACTTTGAAAGCAATTAGTAAAAGTTTAAATCGAAGTCTATATGACAGCCAGTGTAGCGCAGCAAGGATGGGGGTGATATCGTCTCGTCTCCTAGAGTTTGTTAAAAGTTACAAGATGGCAATTTAGGAGCTTGATCCAGGCAGAAGGAGACTGAAAGAAGGAGAGTTTACCTTGAGCAGTTCCTCTGGCAGGTCTCCTCCGTCGTTGATCCCTTTGTTCATAGCTGAGAATCTTTGAGCCGAGGGCTTGTCCTTCACATTGGGGTTGTGTAGACTGGTATTCAACATGATCACTGCAAATGACAACACGTAGCACGTATCTGAAACACAAAGTTAGGGTAAGTGCAAAACAATAACAGGTTTGAAAATGTACACAAACTTAGGGGCAAGAGACAGTTAGGGTTAGGGTTATTATTTTACCAAATTAGTCTCATTGAGTCTCACTGAATCTCTTTTACAAGAGAGACCTGTCCACTCACACTCACACTCACACTCACACTCACACTCACACTCACACTCACACTCACACTCACACTCACACTCACACTCACACTCACACTCACACTCACACTCACACACTCACACACACAGACACCTGTGTTCTGGAACACTCCAGGGTTGCAGTGACAGTAATGCTGGGCAAAGGCCTCCATCATTCGGTCAATCTTCTGAGCTTCCCCAGGCAGACGGAAACTCCACAGGAACTGTCTTAGCGCCTGCACCAGGTTGAGGTCAGTGAATTCATGCAACTCCACAAAGGCATGTAAAACTTCTATGTTGAAGGCATCTCTATAGACAGAGACAAAAGCGCAGAAACACACAAAAATAGCACATAAGAAAGGCTCTGCTTACAAATGCCTTAGCAAAAAGATTGATGTGAGGGAACAAACAGAGCGAAATTGATGGATGGTCTCTTAAGTAGGTTAATGAACTCTGCTCTAAGATATTGATTTGATTGACGTCCACCTCCCTTTCTTTACACACACACACACACACACACACACACACACACACACACACACACACACACACACACACACACACACACACACACACAATCGAACCGGTAAGAGTCCAGGTCTTGGACACAGAAAATAAAGAAGAACATATGGATTAGCATTACAGTGATCTATTTTGGAATTGTTTTTCTTTGTCTAGAATTCTCGGCTGCAGGTGATAGGGACTGGCAAATGTCAGAACACACAAACAAAAAGGGCAAAAAATAATTGAATCAGCACTGACTCAAGTCACCCTCACCTCTCGCCCAGATAATCTCCAATAGCTGTCTTGTTAAGACCCTCCCCCTTGAAGAGAAACTGAGCAATGTCATCTCTAGTGTTCTTCAGCAAGGAACTGTCAATCAAAAACCTGATCCCCTAGTGAGATAAATAGTCATGTTATGGCAAAGAATACGCCAATACACTTCAACTTGTTTATTTGTATCTTTTAAAAGTTCTGTTTTCAGAACAAGAGTCAGTTAAAAGTGGTAGGTAAGTTAGGTTGAGGATGAGCTACTGGGCTGGTCTTTCTTACCTTCTTTGGGTCCATGTTGAACTTCTTGTGGCCCGTAGCCACTTGCTTATTCCTCTGCATATTTTTCCTGTAAGCAGAATACATGAAGGCAGCTCTTAACATATCAAACCCCTTAACAAATTGATGGGGTCCCCCATAGTATATATATGTGTATATGTATTTGAAATAATCTGAAATAGTTTGAGTTGAAATATACTTTTGCTGGTAAATTCAACATGGATTGACCAACAAGCCATATCATACCTCTCTTCAGTTGATGCCAGGTTTTCAATCTCATTGGTCACCTCTGATATCTCATCCTTCAGCAGCTGAGACAATTAAGAGAGCAAGAGACAGTGAGGTTCGATAGGGATTGAGGGAGACAAAAAAAACGGGAATGAAAAAGTCAGTCTATGCATGGTCGCAGAAGCTTTTCATCTGTCATGCAATACACACGATGTGCACACGTGGACACTGACAAGATTATAGTGACAATACCCACCAGCATCCTATTGACAGCTAGGTTATCTATCTTGTGGGTCAAGTTGATTAGCACGCCACATAGTTGCCCGCCTACCCAGATGTTCTTTGGGAGTATACACAGCTGCTTCTTGGGTCAGACCAGACCACCTTTGCCCCCCTCCCTCCACCTGACCCAGATGTCTATCTTCTAAATGTTAAGTTAGTGGAGTGAGGGGCAGCAGGTTACTTGTAATAAAAGATTTGGATTGGCTTAGTTGAACTACCGGGACAATGACAGGAAACAGGAGAAAGAATACAATAATATAGAGGACTGTATTGGGAAAGACTTGAGATATGGAAAAAGATTAGGATCATAGAAAGTACAAAGATAAGGTGGTGGAAAAACAAAGGAGAAGGAGGAGTAAAGGCACAAAAAAGTATGGAGGAACAGAAAGAAGGGGATAAGGGGTTAGAGACAGGTCTAGCTCAGATTAAAGGGATAATCGTGTGTGTCTGTGTGTGTGTCTGTGTGTTAAATTTCAGCCCCTACCCCGCCCCCGGTTTCCATTCTAAATCCTTGCAAGCTAGTATCGTGTTCAGTCTTCCATTACGGGAATATTTCACGCCTCATTAACCATCAGCCACATGGGCATGGGACTGAGAAGAGGGGGGAGTGTCCACCTCACTAATGCAATCAATCAATCTGTTTATACAGAACCACAGTGAGTGTGTGTGATCATGTGTGTGTGTGTGTGTGTATGGGGGGGGGGGGGGAGTCATACACACCCCAATACAATATATTTTTTGTCTAAGGCTAGTTCTTATTTCTCTTGGTCAGGGGAAAACACTGGTTGGAGGGCTAACCATCCTTTACAGCAGGGCAGAGGACACTCAACCGTTATACTCAACCGTCAATTCATCCCTTGCCCAAGGAGTTTTTCCATCTGTCCTTAAAATTGCTTCAGTCACTCCGATCCTTAAGAAATCCGGCCTAGACTCGACCATCCTCCAAAACTATCGCCCCATCTCAAACTTACCCTTTTTTGCAAAAATCCTAGAACGCATCATTGCATCTCAGCTTCAAGAACACTTATCTGCCAATAATCTGTTTGAGCCCCTTTCACAGCACAGAAACTGCACTTACCAAAGTCTTGAACGACCTCCTCACCTCCGCCGATACAGGGGCCCTCAACATCCTGGTCCTATTAGATCTTAGTGCAGCCTTTGACACTGTGTGCCACAAGCTCCTTATTTCAAGGCTGCACATGTTGGGTGTTGAGGGCACTGCACTCTCTCTACTTCAGTCCTACCTCTCAAACAGACATCACTTCATCTCACTTAATGGCTTCACTTCTGACACTTCCCCAGTCACACAGGGTGTTCCTCAAGGTTCTGTCCTGGGTCCCCTCCTTTTCATAATCTACATCCTTCCCCTTGGTCAAATCATTAGACAATTCAACCTCAACTTTCATTGCTATGCTGATGACACCCAGATATATATCAGCACAACTTCTTTCACTAGCCCTCCACTTTCCTGTATTGAAAACTGCATATCTTCCATCAACTCCTGGATGCACAATAACCACCTCAAACTTAACACCAGCAAAAGTGAACTCATCTTAATTGGCTCAAAACACACCCTTTCCAAAGTCAACAATATCTCACTCCTCATCGATGGCTCTACAGTCTTCCCCTCCCCTCTGGTACGAAATCTTGGCGTCTTATTGGACTCCACTCTGTCTCTCACCCCACATATCAATAACATGGTCAAAATATCCTTCTTCCATCTCAGAAACATAGCCAAGATCCGATCATCACTCTCCCAAAGCGCAGCCACCAAACTCATTCACTCTTTCATTTTCTCCCGTCTTGACTATTGCAATTCAGTCCTAGTCGGCATCAGTGCAACCGCTCTCCATAAACTCCAACTTGTTCAGAACTCTGCAGCCCGTCTCCTGACCTCGACCAAATCCTCGGAGCACATAACCCCCATTCTCTCGTCCCTTCACTGGCTCCCAGTTAATCATCGTATTACTTATAAAATCCTTCTCCTCACCTTCAAAGCTTTACATAACCTGCCCCCCCCCTACCTTTCGGATCTTCTACAGCTCTATCTTCCCACCCGGACACTC
>CM030187.1:8327495-8366917 GCA_017639675.1 Aplochiton taeniatus
CCGGACACTCCGTTCCTCCTCGGAAATGAAATTGGTCACCCCACAAGCAAAACTAAAAAACTTTGGGGAGCGTGCCTTTTCTAGGGCAGCACCTAAACTCTGGAACTCTCTTCCTCCTTTCATTCGGGATTCAAACTCACTTCCTATCTTCAAAAGCCATCTTAAAACCTACCTTTTCACCCTAGCCTACTCAAATTAACTCAAACGCCCCTTACCTCTACAACATTTCTGTCAAATTTTACTGTAGTTTGTATTGCTGTCTTGTCTCGACCTGTTCTCCTGTTATCCGTTTGTCTTGTATTTCTGTTTTATTTCCCTGTTCTCTTGTTGTGAAGCGTCTTTGGGTGTAAGAAAAGCACTATATAAATAAAATGAATTATTATTATTATTATTATTAATTATTATTATTATTATAGGCATACTCACGCATTGTACACAGATACAATAAAACCCACACAAGACATACATCATCACCATCATCATCTGTCACACGGTTACAGCAATTCTGCCGGTCAACAATTAGTCCATCCCCTAGCCACTGATCCCAATCCCCAACCCCCTTCTAACTGTCTTTTCCTCCTCTGTTGTTCATTCCTCTTTCTGGGAACTGTGGTCAAGACATTCAGACAGATGGGGTGAGGTTGAGCCAGGGATATACATGGAAGCAAGAGATACAATGCAAAACATTGATTCCCAACTAAAAACTGTGGTTAAGTAGATCGCTGCCATAAGTCAATAGCATTCTGGGCTACTGCACCGTATCAAATGAGCATAGTAAAATAATATTTTTGAAGATGGGTATTATGGGGACGGAGAAAGCCATGGTTTAAAAGGTAGTAGTTTTAAAGGTTAAACATTTCAGAGAACTTACAAAGATATTGCAGAGTCAGTTTATTCTACTTTACAGTCTAATGATCTGAGTCTAACCTGACTTTCTGTTATCATTCGCTACTCTCTGCTTTTTTTTTTCTTCTCTGCTTGTTTCCAAAATCATTCAATACTGTGTTAGAGAAAGCTTAACTTACATAGAACGATCTATGAAGGATGAAAACGTCTAAATTGGTCAGAAGTTAAAGGAATGCAGCCGGAGTCCAGTTTATCCAATTGATTAACCAGTTTGAGGTACAGAGCGGCAACGTCAATGGAAGCTCAGACCAACCGTGATTGACATGCCACAACAACATCAGCAGACTTGAATTTACTTGTGAGGCAAACATGTGTGGGTGGCTGTGTGTGTGTTTGCGGGTGTGTTTTTGTGTGTACGTCTGTAAGCAAGCAAGTTTTACCTGAATGTCATGCAGTAGATCTTCCTTCCTGCGGCGTATGCAATCTAACTCCTGTCGCTCTTCTGGACTCAGGTCATCGGGAACTGAGTATAATTAAAGATTCACTGTGACCAAACTATTAAACCAAGAACCATTCAATTAAAGCGCTAGATGACAGAGCAAGAAGGGGAAGAATCCCAGTGCTCTGCGTCACTGTGACAACACCACAGCGTTATCAATCAAACCGCACCCAATTCCATCAACATTCCTTTTGACAATTAAATCGATCTCTCACACTTACTTCACACAGACACACATACAAACAAAATACTTAACAAATAATTATTTCTTATTTGGTGGTGAGCAAAAAAACTGGCTAAAAGAAATTTGAGTGGGAAGGAGAGAAAAGAAAAGAGAAAATTGCAAGAGAAAATGAAGACGTAATGAGGGACAAAACATGTCAGACAAGAAACAGGTCACCGAAATCCAAAAAATGACAATTGAGTAAAATAAAGTAAATCTGTCAAGTGTATGACATGTGTCACCAAGCTTAATTTTGTTACTCCATTGTGAGTGCCCACCAAGTCATACTTATTACCCTGTCACCCATTGGGAGAGGCTTAAGTAGGCCGGATCAGCTCCCGTTTTAACTTTAGCGACAAGAATAACGGTCCCTGGGGCTTACTCCCTCTCATTCACACACACACACACACACACACACATTTTGGAATGATTTGTTCCAATCCACGACATGTTTCATCAGTGGACGAGATAATGGATTAGGCTAAATGCTGCTGGCTTATAAAGTAATCATACTCTCCCCCACTCTCTCTATCTCTTCTCTCACCCTCACTCAGATACAAGTAAGACTCACAAATACACACACACAACTTGTGGTCCACGTGTCATGCCTCTTTTACCAGCTGCAGTGCATAGTCTCTAGAGGTCACTGTGTGTGTATGTGTGTGTGTGTGTGTGTGTGTGTGTGTGTGTGTGTGTGTGTGTGTGTGTGTGTATGTTGGGGTGTCCCATTACACACTATCATAGTTGCCCTGCTCCTGACTGGCTCGGAACAGCAATTTGACAACAAGCACCCTTTAACTTGGCCACTGATAAACATACATTTACGCAATGCCTTTTTGAAGGAATTCATCATACCGTGTTGTAATTGTCAGATAAACAAATAAAAACATTGTTCTATCAGCCGAAACGGCATGTTCTCTAGCTGGGGGTATCTAAATGTCATGCCGTTTACAAGAAAGGCTGTGGAAATGTGTGTAGGTCTTAAAGCATTTAAACACACAAAACATTCCTTTCTTACCAATTTCCCATTCTTATATTGTGCAGTTTCAGTCTCTCTGATTGTTTCCAGTCCTCCCTCAAGTCCCAGTACAATCGTTGAGCCCAACCAGATCTCAATGTTCAGTCACAGTCCCACGTCTCCAGTATCTAACTTATCTCTGCACAAGGAACAACCTATTCTAGCGTGGCCTAGGAGAGGCCACCATCTCCGAGTAGAGGAAAATAAACACCAGCAGTAGTAGCACAGTCGTCTGTACTCGTGTGATCTTATATTTCAGCAGCTCCACTGGTCTCTCTACCTTTTCATATCAGGTTGTCTCTTTACTGGAGAGGAAAGAACCACAGTGTAACAGGTAGTAGCTTCTCCAAATAGAGAAGGAGTGTTGGGCTGGAGATGTGCTCGGCTTGACTGACTTTTGACAGTGAGGAGAAACCCTTACCCCCATATCTCTCCCTCAGTCTGTCTCCCTCCCCCTCAGGGCTCCACCCTCACTGCTAAACTCAGGCACTGTTTGCTCCCTCTTGTGGACGAAAGTGAGCATGTGTTGCTGTTACCTACAGAATCCTTGACACATATCAACATCACTTAGAGTAACATGCAAATCAAAGTCAGGAATTACACAGCAGCTGTCCTGGATTAACTCTTCTCCTTGATTTCCCAATCACCTGTTTAGTGGATACATGTATTGCTCTTTTAAATAAATAATTTAAAACCAGTGTTTAAAATCTCCCTCAAGCTTTGGCACAAAAAAAAGTCAGCACAAAAGTGTCACCACCAATGATTGCCTTGTACTTATTGTATTTATCATACCGATTCTATTTATAATTCACACTGTTGGATTTTTATATTTTGTGCTGTTTTATGTAGTGTGTTTGTTGTTTTGTGGTTGACACTTGTTTACCTGCCCAGGAACAACAGATGTAAAATAGCTACTAGCTAACTCTGGTGCAATTCCTTTAAACTGTGCGCTGTCCCTGTAGAAATAAACAATATAAAAAATAACATAAAAATAATTTCCCCAACTAGCTAGCGGCTAAATCTATGGCTTGTTAACAAAGGGGGGCCCATTTAAACCCCATTTTTTTCTGATCACAAGACAATACTTAAGCATTTGAATGTTCTGTTGCCCCAGGAAAACCGCCTCAGCATAATGACATAATCACATGGTTGTGGTAAACTCCATAGTGACAGACTACATTCACACACCATAGGCCTCAGGGACAGATCTAGTCAGCAGACCCAACATAGAGAAAGAGGGATACAAAGAAAGAAAGACAGATCATAAGAGTCACTGAGAAAAAGAAAAAAAGGGATGGCAATTAGCCTGTTCCATTTAAGGGAGTGTTTCATAGATGTGATTTGTTTGTGGTGTTTATACGTATGTATTGGAGATATTGTATTGTAAAATATTGTAAAAGTTATATGAATTGTTACTACAAAAACTTTTAAAGATAAATAGATAGATAGATAGATAGATAGATAGATAGATAGATAGATAGATAGATAGATAGATAGATAGATAGATAGATAGATAGATAGATAGATAGATAGATAGATAGATAGATATAGATAGATAGAGAGAGAGAGAGAGAGAGAGAGAGAGAGAGAGAGAGAGAGAGAGAGAGAGAGAGAGAGACAGACAGACAGACAGACAGACAGACAGACAGACAGACAGATAGACAGATAGACAGATAGATAGATAGATAGATAGATAGATAGATAGATAGATAGATAGATAGATAGATAGATAGATAGATAGATAGACAATACAATGCGCTTTCCAAGATGAAGCAGACTTATTACGGGTACTAAACATCTGTTAATGATGTAGGTACTCTTTTCTGCATACATTATGTTGGAAATACATGGAATAAACTGTTTACGTGGTGAGTTCCTGGGGAAAAAGTACCTACAACAATTTTTGCAACTAAAGCATTTAGCGCACATTCCAAGAAATATCCCCAATCACTCAATTCAGTCAAGGTTTCAGCGAACAAAAGTTGACTTTACATTATACCAGGCAGCAAGCCACCAGTTAAGTTAAGAAAAGATTATTATTTACTTGCATTACAGCCAAAACAGACACGGCACGACACGACAGAGTCAATATTATTATAGTTAAGGCATAGCTTTTTCTTTCGTTATCTGCAGTTAAAGTAACAATGGCTTGCCTTTGCAGGCGTGAGCCAAAATTAGGTCTGGCAACTTACCAAGTCTGGCAACTTCCGACTTCAGTACCATCTCTGTGTTTTTAACACACGCCGATTTAGGCAAATAAGTAAAATGTAACGATAACGATTAATTTGAGAAATCTGGAACTAATATTTCGCTATGTTATCGTTGCGAGATCTATACGAGCAGTATAGTCTTTTCGAAAAGATGACAACTGCTATGAGACCAAGACAGGGACGACCACCATATGGTTAGAATATTGGAGGCATGGTTTAATTGAAGGCAGCCAATCAGATTCCAATGTCAGACATAAACAAACCACTGTGCAACCAGATTCAAGCACATGCACGCATGCAAAAAGGCATACACACACGCACACAGACACACACACACGTTCAGATTTAATAGTTTATTGGATTCACGCCTGGTGTCCCATTGACATTAACATTTTCAAGGTTAAACTTTAAACAATGATTGTTGTTTAAGGCATACTATTTAATTAATATAACTCTATGGGATGATAGAATCATATTATATCATATTCTTCCACAAACAGGGAGGTTTACAATGCCAAATAAAGTGGTAAAAGGAGAAAAAAGCTGAGGAGGTTTGAAAAGAGAGGGCATTAGATCGCAGCTGTGTGCTTGAATCAGAGCTTTATTCAGTTCGGTCACAAAGTGAGAAAACAGGATATGGGGTGGGGTGATAAGGCAGGGTTTATTTCAGGATGAGCAATAGATAGTTACGCGCCCGAAAGAAAAGTATATTAAGTGAATTAGACATACAAAAATAAAAGAGCCTATCTGTGAAATCATGGTGGCCGAATGCCAGTTTACTTTATTAAACTAAAGTCACAATCAAATAAGTAGAGCAACTTGAAGTGAGGATCATAGAAAAAAAAAGCACAAAAGGATTTGGAGAGGAAAATTATTTGAACAAAAGTAGGCAATTATATCAAGAAACAAAAATGTTTTAAAGATTCCCAAAGAAGTTCTACAATTACTTCAGGAGTGTAATAGTGCCTGAAAATCTGCCTTTTAAAATGTCACCTTTGCTGAACACTCCCACCAATCAAACTTACCCTTCCTCAACATCAATCTATCAATCGTGTACACACACAATGCAAACTAACCAGACTTACTCTGACTGGCCATTTTTGCAAGTGACTGACCAGAGAACAGACAGGAAGCAGAAAGGCAGGGGTACCACCCATATTTAGAATTGCCTACGCCAGCTTCAAAACTTCTTTGAGTCACTTCCTCAAATAAAACATAGACCAGTATTATTGTATAAGTGCTGATGAACATGATGATCATGCTGATGTTAGTCCTGATATTGCTGCTTATGGTGATACTGAGACTGATGCTACTGGTCATTATGATGATGATGATGATGATGATTATGACTATAGTTGAACAGGACGACACAAGGATTGGGCAATGATGTTAGTACAGGACCCACAACAGTAGATGATCATGGGCTTCAAGAGGCTAAATATGTGTCATTCTCTAACAACCTTCACTCTCTGTCTGTCTGTCTGTCTGTCTGTCTGTCTGTCTGTCTGTCTGTCTGTCTGTCTGTCTGTCTGTCTGTCTGTCTGTCTGTCTGTCTGTCTGTCTGTCTGTCTGTCTGTCTGTCTGTCTGTCTGTCTCTCTCTCTCTCTCTCTCTCTCTCTCTCTCTCTCTCTCTCTCTCTCTCTCTCTCTCTCTCTCTCTCTCTCTCTCTCTCTCTCTCTCCATCTCTGTTTCTCTTTCTCTCACACAGCGGACAGGCACTCACAATACAGGCAACTTCTCTTCCTTGATTGATAGCTGAACTCCACATGAACGAGAAATGTAAAACGCAGTATGGTCCTCAACACACAGAGATATACACAAAGCTGAGACTTACAAATACTCATGCACTTGAGTACCCTTTATAAATCCCATTTGGTTCTAGCTTCTAACTTCCATGGATACAAAAAATCACCAAGGCAACTGGATGTGGATATCACTTTGTGTCAACGTTCCAGTCTTCCTCTTTCTCTGTATTTCTTGGACTCTTTTCACTGTCATGAATCATGTTGGAATCCAGAATCAACGTTTCAACATAAGTATCACACCACAGTGTGTTGGATTTAATTTAATTACATAGATTTAAAAACTAGAAACCGATAGGTTTGTGGATAAGATAGTATGTGCATAGAAGATTTTAGGGTTTAATTCAAAAGCTACGACCTAGAATCATTCAAGTCATTACCATTTGTTCAAGCTATATAAAAGCACAGTTTAATCTCAACATTTAAAGAGGATTAAAAAGAACCTCTTACCTGTGGTTGTTGATGGTCGAACTGATGGACAGAGAAATGCCTGAAAACTGGCGGCACACAGCTCACTGACTGTCCCCATTATAACTGTTTGTGTTTATCAGCTCAGGTGTAGATATTGTAGATAACCTCCCTGATGTTCTTTAAGTATCACTTTCCACCCTGTCAGCTGGGGAGAAGACTGCACAGTACCACTGTGAAGGAAATGTAACTGGTTCCAATCACAACAAGCACTGTTTTGAAACTCATTCATTAATCCCCTCTTTTCAGCTTCCCCACTGCCTGCCTGTTAAACAAACACCCCCTTCTCTCGCTCACTCTCTCTCGCTGGTCTCTCCCTCCATTCCAATTCATTCACTTGACCTCGCTCCTCCCTTTTCACTCTCTTATCTCTCTCTCTCTCTCTCTCTCTCTCTCTCTCTCTCTCTCTCTCTCTCTCTCTCTCTCTCTCTCACACACACACACACACACACACACACACACACAGTGTCGTTTTAACTTTGAACAGTTGCTAACATATTCTTGGAGGTAGTTATTTAGTTTCTCTAACATGAGCTATAAGAGCGCACACCCACCCACTCCCACACACACACACACACACACACACACACACACACACACTCACAACCACCAGAGTTCAAATTAGTCATACTGTAGCTTAGTCACACTTAACACACTAGACAAGGCTCAGAGCTTGCACATAACTTCAGTTAAATATACATATTCACGGCACATTCCATCAGAAGGGCCTTGGGAAAGAAAAGGACAGAATATAATCTCAGAATGAAAACCATTCTCAAATGCAAGGATAAAAAAATCGAATCTCTGCCTTTACACAACTCTTTTCTCCTTAATACTACTGCCTTTTCTTCACTTTTCTCCCTAGGAAACCTAATCTTATTTTAAAGACATTTTGAATACTTTTTTCTCTCTTACTCATACCTTTCTCTTTTACCAATTTACAATCTTACCACTCCACATCTCCTCAAATTCTCTTCCCCTGTCACACATTATTTCTGAAATCTCTGGTGTAGTGTCACTGAAAATGCCCTCTTTTGATGACCCTGACCTGTACAACTCTCTATAGTCCTGCGCCCCTGATCAAGTCTTCAAATATATATTGCACCAAGAAAAATATTTCCTTTTTACACCTATCCTAGGCGTTTCTGCTTTTGAAAATTACAGTATACCCATAACATTATGAGTCAATCAATGCCCAATATATGGAATAACCTTGGTGTTGTGTGCCCTGCTGCTTTGAATAGATGACAGTGGAAACACACTCCTAGACGCAACATCAAAACAATCTTGGTCCTTTATGTGTGTTGCTATAGCATGTTATTATAGTTGCCATTAGAATGACTTTAAAAGTTTAATACCATGATAAATTTAGTAGATTTTCTTGTAAATTCAACCCTGAAAAAAGAGTAAATAGTTCATGTAAAAATATTCTTTCGTACCGATCATTTTGACTGCACTTTTTCTTTCCTTGTGTTTTGTAACTGTTTTCTAAGATGTTGTATTTTTTTCAATCTTGGGGACCCAACATTCCTCCCCCCTTATAAAAAAAGTTCTGTGAATCCTAGCCAGGCAAGAACTTTGGTTTGGTTTATGTTGTGGTAGTTGTAGAACTTATCTCAAACATATACATATTCTTTCTGTATGTTCGAAACACCTGAAAATGTTGACCTTTGTAAGAACGTGTTAGATACTATTCACGTGCCACTAGGTGGCACTGTTGCTTTGCTGGAAATAAACGTGTCACTGTGACAAATCATTATGTGAATATATTGAATTGCAAATGAGTAAATGTATGTCTTTGTTTATGTGTGTGAATACATTTATGTATGCACGTTTTATGTGTAGAAGTAGGTTCATAAAAAAATCTGTAGAGTAACATAATCACAGAAAAAGTTGAAAACAACAGTTGTTGTGGTTTAATTATGTGCATGCATGTCTGTTTTTGTATTTTCTAGGCTATTTCCATGTTAAAAGGAATTGAATTAATATTTTATAAACTCACATCAAAAACCAAAAGGAGTAAAAATGTCACATAAAGAAAGGCAATTTGAACTAACATTTTAAAGTCTTAAGTCTCTTAGGGCAATTAACTAACTTATCATTTTACCTATATGTAATAATACATTGATCTATTCATATCTATTCTAACATTGTATTTCTCTTGAGTATCCATTGTGTATGACATTATAATCTCAGTACAAAGTGTACAAAATGCATAGCCAGAAAAATAAAAATGCCTTCTGTTTGGCAGAGTTTGGTTGCAAGATCATTCAGATGACAAAACCACTCCTTCTGGGCTCACACTGAAAATGTTTTAAATAGTTTCCCTTGTGAGTCAATCACCACATCCATTTAAGTGCATTTGTCTGGCCATTCCTCAACACATTCTCCAGACTCCACACTCACGCTTGTGCTTGCAACACATCTCCCAATGATTGAATTAACATCATGGCCAACTCAATGGCATGATTAATTGATCTTGCCAGACAATTAAATGGTACATACAGTGACTACTAGCTCTGGCAGCACAAAGTAGTTTCCCCATGAACAATCCCAATAGTATATTGGGACCAGTTCATGAGTGCTTGAGATTCTAAGACCTAGACTGAAAACCAGGGACCATAGCGCTTTTTCCAATCTTACGTACAAAGTATATGTTTAGTTAACTCCCTGGAATTTAAATGCTTTTAAAGAACCACTTTTACAAATTAGTATACGATTGGTAAAACAGGTCTTATGTGGATGAACCAGACGGTGACAATTGAGACGGTGGCGGTTATGCTGGTGACAGACGAGGCCGAGACAGACAAAATGAGACGGCGACAAGACAGTGATGGCCCTGACAGCGATGGAGAATACATGAGACTGAGAGTGTCGGGATGGAGAGGGGCAGGACAATTAGAGGTACTTGTTGGTACTGGACTGAGAGAGATCATCTTTTTCTCTATTCTTATTTAGTGTTCTTTTTTCTTGTGTGTCTTTTACTCCACTTTTATTTGTAAGAAATGTGGTCTAACATTGTGAAGAAAAGTGCTATACAAATAAAGGTATTATTGTAACACACACATACACAGCAGGCTGAATACTAGCCCGGATTCCTACTGTGCAGTAATGTACCATACACTTTAGTTCAGTGTTTTTGATATATCAAAGAAAAGTCCAGTAATCACCAGTGACATTATTCTTTCAAATGTTTGGTTTTATTTGATAATAATGTATATTGTATCCATCGACTGGATTTACACGAAGCAGTAAACACATGCACAGTCTTCCTCTATTCAACAAAGACAAATCTCTTTCACTCAATCTCTTCCTATTCCCACAAACCCTAAGAACTCATTACAACAGCTTAATATCAGAAACAAAGACTGCAGACACACAAAATCATACAAATAGATATAACACTGAAAAATAAAGTCATGAAAAAAACATTAAGCTTATGCTTTTAAATTATGCCTCTTATACTTATACTGTAGACTCACAATATATATTGTACAACAGCACAGTAAACTTCATTTGGTATTTGTGTTTTTCATGGTTGCTATACATGTTCTTAATAGCTGTGTTTGATAATGGGAGGAGATAGCGAGGAGTCACAACAGTGGTAAGGTGGTAAGCCTCCCAGAACATATTAGCAAAACCTAAAATTATTCATTGATCTGAACAGAGTTTGACAAACTGCAATAAAGTCAATTCTACAGAACAGAGATAACACTTAATATCCCACATGATCTTCATCACTGTCAATTCCTCCTTGTATTTCTTATTTGAGACCGAAGCGCAACTGGCGTCCTTCCAGAAACGTTTTTGTTTCTGTTGTTAGTATTTGCTATACCGTTTATTCTGTCTAAAAGCAAAGCACTTGAATATGGAAAATTACGGGCACCAGAAACCAATCAAATCTATATTAACACGAGCATTAAGAACTGTCCTTCTGAAATATATATATATATATATATATATATATATATATATATATATATATATATATATACGTATGTAAGTGCACTGCAAAAAATCCCATTCAAGGCTCCAGGCTCTGCCTTTCTTCAAACTCATCCTCAAAAAGTGCAAATCTAGCTAAAGGAAAGAGGAAAATAATACTTGCTATCAACTAAAACAACCTAAGTATATGCATAAGTACTGTACAGCTACATATCTAGGGGGATGTATAGGAGCAAGCTGGAAGGAGGGAGTGATTGGTATATGGGGCACTATATAAGGGTTTAATGTTAAGAGAAGGGTGAGGACACAACAATACATGGGGTTTGAGGCAATTGGGTGTTTATTTTAACCAAAAAGAGCATCGCGAAGATTGAAGGGGGCCATAGTCACTTTCACACAGCATAGACTGGTCCAGTGAGGGAATCTGTAAGGGTAACTGAGAGGGTGAAACTCTGATAAGCTTCCACTATCGTTCAACAGGTGTTCGTTTTTGGCCTTAAACTGGAATACTTTCATTTTTCCAAAACAAGACAAACTGAACAGTTCTTCGAGACCTTCAATTATGTAAACATTCAGCACCTCCCTCAAAATCGTATTGGTTTCAGCTCCAGTAAGTGGGAGAGAAAACGGGCAACACTATTTTACTGGTTTAATAGTAGGGAGGTCATGGATATAAAAAAGGCGACTTGGAATTTGGCTATGGATTATTGTGGAGAACGAGGTATTAAACATAACAATACAATAGGTCATAGCTTGAAGGGACAGTCTGAGAACAGAGCTAAGAGTTTTTGGGGACAGAAAGTGTGCTCTGACTCTCTTTAAAGGAACACTTCCTACTGACGACTGCCTCGGGAGGAAATTGCATCCTCACTTGACCAGTCTATGTCTCAAAATTCTAAATATAGTCTGAGAACAACCCCAAGGTATCTCAGTGTCTTTGAACTGTGAAAAAGCCATGAGTGTTAGCAATATAGAAAAGTCCTCTCAAAGCCCTTCAGAAGGCTGTGAGGATCCAATATACATACAGCTAACATGCATATGGTTACAAACACTGAATGGTTGGGGCTTGGGATTTTCCTCAGAATGGCATCTATTTCTCTTGTCCTATCGATCGCATTAGTTTTGTAATGTAATAACTTTGCCTGTTCATAGAGTTATTTTATCCCTAATATAAAAAAGATAGCAGGCTATGAAGTGGGCAATCAGGCATTGGACAGGACGAAGTGACTAAGGGTCCTCGACGTCCAGGAACTCCTTCTTTGGTGGTGGGACACCACGATACCAAGAACAGGAACCATCAGCCCTCTTCACGCAGGCGTAGTGGTTTGCCTGGCGACCATAAACCTGCTTCTCAATCATCAGGTCGGTCCACAGACACTCCTCAGGTGCAGAAATCATACAAGGCAGTGTGGGGCAGCGCACAATCTATAAACAAAGACGCACAGACAGATTAATAATGCGATATAAAATGCAAAAAATGTATTTGACTGATCGGAATCACCAATCTCTACCTTGCAATCACAGCCCATCTGGTAACGCTGGCTGAGGCTCTTCTTCTGCGTTGGGCTCATGGAGTCCCAGGGCATAATGTAATCGCACAGGGTCACATGCATGCGTCCCCCTGTTTCCGCCTTGCCTATAGGGTTGCCAAATCAGTAGGCAAAAGTTAGAATGACAAAGAAAAAAATTGGTCAAGGCTAACCAAATAGCTTGTTTATTTAAATTAAGACATACAAAAAGGCATGCATGTAAGGCAAGACATAAAAAAACACTGGAATTCACTGGTTCTAGCCACAGGGGCTACTAATTATTAAATTAGAGCTAGTGATTCTATTTAGCTGCATCATAGTTGAATTATATAAGGACAGGTCAAATGTCCTTCAGATAGCTAGGGTCCATGCCTCATCACTGGGTGGCACCAGACAAAACACAGAAAGTGTAGTATACAGATATGTTGAGACTGGATCCTTGTCAACCAGTTATTATCTGTCTGCGGGGGAGACCTTGAGACCCTCCCCCTCTCACTGAAGCCCTAAATCTTCTTGAAGCTCAAATCCTCAAGAGGAAATGCTGGCTTCAGCAGTTCCTCCTCTGATGTCTATGTAATTAGGGGTGGCCCTGTTTCTGTGTGTGATGTGAAAACCAGAGAATACATTAGATCAAAATCCACCAGGTCTCAAGTTGTTCCCTCACCATGTCTCTTTCTACCACTTTTGGACGGCTTTAGTCCATTTGAAATTATGACGCTCACTTCAAAAAGGTGGCAAAGTAGAGTTTAGTAGAACACAGTCCATTACAATTAATTCTATGGCTAACGCATTTATCAACATAGTTACAGCGCAGTCCATAACTATTTGTTGTTGTGGCTATTTTAACTGAAGGAATGGCTATGAGACTAAAGTGCATACTTTTACCTTTAAATTGAGAGCTTTGGCCGGCTATCTACTTAAGTCTTTCTATCTATTACATGCTTTTTCTGTGATGACGACTGACCTGAGATCAGGTACTCTTTCTTGCCACTAGTATCCAGGGTGACGCCACAGACAGCAGAGACAGGCGCGGTGAAGACTGCATCAATGTCCTCGCTAGGTCCCTTAAACATCTGCAAAATAATCACTCCAGAGGTTCAGGGTCAATGATTAAGTCAGGGGTTCCCAATTTTTTTCTGATGTGACCCCAAATGAATGCTCACAAAATGTATGCACCCCCGACGCACTTAAATGCTTCTGTTGAACATGCCATAATTAACTGTAAATCACAAAATAAGACACAATCAGAATACTTTCAAAAATATAAAGCGACCACATCCTCAAATCAGACAACCCTTCTTGGGGTCACAACCCACAGTTTGGGAACCTCTGGGTTAAGTAAAGGTGAATGGGTCAAGCTCTCTTGTTAACCCTGTTGCTTAAAATCTCACCTTGATCTGTTTGACCTCATACTGAATCCTCTTGATAGGGTTCCCGTAGATATCATTCCCAGTGTCCACTTCTTTCTCTCCCACTACCCTTGCTCGGATCACTGTGTGGAAAGCAGATAGATAGGGTGTCTCTCAGAGGTCATTCCAAAACACAGACCTATACATTTAGAATGCATGTTCTCTCATGGAAAAAAACTAAGTGATGCTGTGTATCATAACCTAAAAAAGAGTAAAAGAGCAATAAAATACATATACAAATTAATTTCCTTGAGTACTAAGCAACTGTAGTTCTTTCATACACCACATCCCCAACTAATCAACCTGCATATGGCTTACAGTCAAAACATCTTCTGTTGATGTTTACGGTTTACAAGGCTACATATCTCATCTAGATTTTAATAATATTATGAACCACGGCAGCAAAAACCAGCTCAGAGGTTTTGTTTAGTCTATTCAACAAGCCAGGTTAGTTTGGTCTAGACACCATGGAGATAAGGATGGCGCTGCCCACAGAAAAACACCATATTTACTAAATAATCTCTAGCCATACATTGGTTTGTGTTTTAGTGACTTATTCATTCACCTCAACATAGAGCCTATGGGTAAGTGAGTGAGTGAAGTAGTAAGCGAAGAAGTGAAAGATTGTGTGTGTGCTTGTGTTTTAATGACCCACTAAGGACATCATCCTTCAGCTATGCAAAGGACATTTGTTCTAGATGGAAAATATGAGCAATAAACATACAGTGCAATAACTACTATGCAGACACACAAACCCACACAAACACACAGCACAGGGGTGTCTGACATTGCTCTTAGACCCTTGGGTTTGCTTTATGGCTTGGAACAGGCACAAATATGGGGGCTCACTGCTCCCAGTGTTAACAACGTCTACCGTATTATTACTCCTTACCTTTGTACCCTGTCTCCCCTTTTTATGCACACACAACGCATTTATAGCAGTTCAAAGCTGATGTTTTGTTATTTGATATATATTTCAAAGAGATCTCAAAAATGGAAATAGAGATCACTTCTAGATTTTAGTTAGGGTAATTTCTTTGATACTCCTGGCAATCTGTACAGTAGCAAAGAAGCTAAAATATATAAGCAAATGCACACAACCACACACAGCAGTATACCTGGCTGGCACTCTTGCTACATTCCGTTTATTTTTTTCCGCTCTCATTTCCTGACTTCATCCTGAGCCACAAACTAATGAGCAAAGACGTCTAGAAAATCAGCAACAGGACAGAAGAGTTAAAGAAATTACTTTGTTATTCTCCACAGCTGGGAGCTACACAGACTCTCCAGATCATCATAACTCAGCAGGGGTGTTAGCGCTTTAGTAAGGAAGAAGAAGGTTGATTGTTGCAGTGCAGCTTGTGCCCGACTGGAAAACAGCAGGGGCAACAAGTTGATGCCAAAGTATGGTTGCGATGGGCTGTACCAGGTATTACACCCACAGCCCTAATCTCTTTTCTTAAGATCAACATGGGAACTTTACCACCCTCCTGCCACTGGCTGACCCATGTTTCCGTTCCGCCAGCTCACACTCCTAGAAACAACTAAGCTTATGACTTAATACATGCATATGAAATGCATGTCACATTGTTTTTCCCCTTACTAAACACATGCCTCATCCTAACATCTTAACCCCACAAAATTTCCATTCTCTTTCATATTCCAATGGTCATATTTGGGCTGTCACCCTTGTCACTGAAATAAATGATTGATCAATGTTCTAGATCAAAGTTTCTAAAAGAAAATAGTCCTTAGGATCCCTATCTATCCCACTACATATCTTTTAAAACAAGTAGCACTGTAGGGTATGCACATTTTTCTTTCACCACAGTAAGAATCTCCTTAAAGTGATAGTTCAACATTTTGGGAATTGAGATATGCCCCAACTTACCCCTAGTCAGACGGAATGATTGATATAAACGTTATGTCCGTACGTCCAGTATTGAGTTAGAAAAGTAGCCTAGCGATAGCAGTAAGCTCAAGGTAACCGTAAGCATGGCTCCAAAAGTGACAAAATACTCCTTAAAAATATTCCAAAGCTGTGTTATTTAAATGTCATATCTATTGTAATTTGCACATGTCGAAATGAAAATGTAAAAGCAAGATGTTGTTATTGAAAGAAGGTTGGAGCTATTGCAATGTGGAACCTTTGTTTCACCTTGTGGCTGGTAGGTGAGGGACCTAACATCTGAAGTAGAGTGGTGAGTCACCACTGGTGACCATAGACATACTATATATATTGACAATATATGTAATAATAACAACGTCTTGCTTAAACATGTTTATTTCAACACGTGCAAAATACAGAAGATAGAACATGTAAATAGCACAGCTTTGGAATATTTAGTCACTTTTGGGAGCCATGCTAGCGGTTACCTCGAGCTTACTGCTATCCCTAGGACACATTTTTGACTACCATGTAACTAACTCAATACAGGACCTATGGACATAAAAGTGATATCAATCGTCTCGTCTGACTAGGGGTAGGTTGGGGCAAATCTTATTTCCCCAAATATTTAACTATCCCTTTAAAACAGCCTATCAAAACTGCAACATTAAACTACATTGTAAGACAATGGCTTCTTCTTAAAACATCTTCACTGGCTGACAGCAATGTTCCACCAAAATGTCTCAGAGCACTTTAGCTGGGAAGTTCCCTTATGTGGGTAGCTGACAGAAGGAATAGAGGGAAATGTGTGTGTGTGTGTGTGCCTGTATATGCATGACACTGCTTCATTCCACTGGCCTGTGGTTTCCCCTAAAGCACCAGCTAGCATGAGAAACCAGAGGGTGACTACATTGTTCAAACTGTAGCCTGCACTGCATTGTATGTTTATGAATTATTGTGGCTTATTCAGCTCATGGGAAATTTACAAAATCTAGCTACCTGTAGCACATACGTCATGCAGTCAATTGCAGAGGAATTCATACTTTCTTCCCTGCCTTAAATGTGGTCTGCACAGTGTGCCTTCTCCCAATTTCCCATTGCTGGCCTGAAAGAAAATGTCACCCACTGGATCATTTTTTTATTTTGTAAATTCAAGCTCTCAATTCTTAGACACTCAACACAAAGATACTTTGTTAGACATGAATCACATCTTTGATGACTCCTGTCTGTGACATTTGCAATGTCTCTGAAACATTCTTTGGACTGAAGGAAAAACACATCAGATAGACTGAGAATGTATTTGACTGATAGTTTACTTGTTTATCCATTCTTTGGCATGCTATTTCGTTTTTGACTTTTATTGAATTATACTTCACAACACATTCACTGACTAAACTGACATGCAGATGTAGCTATATGGTCCCAATGATTTGTGTGCGCGCGCCTGAAAGGACACATGAACGAGTTAAAAAAATATGAACATCCACTCGTGTCAGTGACTGTATGTGTGCACATGTGTATGCAACAGAGGGAGCGGGAAAACCCCTGCAGCATTCCTGCAATCCCTCTGAACACGACCGCTCAAAGACAGAAAAAGTGGGAAGGAATGGGAGAAAGGATGCAAAGAGAAGAGGATTGGTGGTGTGACATTGGTTGCGATAGAAAAACCCAGCATGACCTCTCAAGAAAAAAAATGGGTCCATGTCGCATATTCTCTCATTCTTTCCGGTCCTCGCTACTGTGCCACGTCCCACATGCTAGACAACACAATTAGCCTGTAAGCAACTGTCAAAAATTTGACATTAGACTGGGGGTTCAGGGGGCATATTGTCGGGGTGTGCTTTTTTTTTTTTTTTTTTTTTAAGAAAACTCCTCCCTGTCCTCACAACATCAACTCCCCTGCGGTATGAATGGCTTCAACTGGTCCAAGTCGTTTTATTCAACAAGGCACGTCATTGCATGGGCTAGAGCAGATGTAAACTTTATGTCCGGCAACATGGAATAGTAAATACCAAAAGATGTATCAATAATTCATAAACTGTTTATAACGTCTGAAGCGCCTATTTTGCAATTCAGCAGCCTCCCCGGCCACTCCCAACAAACAATGGAATAAAATCCATTGGATCAGTACTATCGGGACTGTTAATTGATAACCGACTACCCGTAGCAGCCTTAGTTTAAACGTGTGACAGTCCTAGATTAGCCTCCAACATATCGCATTAATATCACAATTAATGAGGGGCGTGCACGTTTACTTGCCTATATCTGCGTTGCAGAACGCCTGTTGTGGATGCACTGGCGCACAGCTACAAGCCTCTGTGAGCTCCTCGCGCCACAGAATCAACACAACAAGCGTGCAAAGGATGCCGTTGACTGAAAACGGCATTTTCCTGTCTTTCTGTTGTAGAAATGCGCAGAGCCTGATGAGCGTACAGATCCAATGTGCGCGTTTCCCCGTTGACCGACCCCACAAATGACAACAATATGGAAATAATCGAAACCGTGTTTAATCACGTTGAACTATCAAATTTCCGTTCGCGCTTCAAAAGGTTGCCGTCACCTACTAGACGTTCTTCGAGAATGTTTTTGTTTCTGATATCATTTAGCCTTTTATAAGGCTAGACTCCGACTCCTCCCCCAGATGACAATTTGGCCAGTGGTAGGCGCTCGCTCGTTGCCCTGGCCAGGTACAGGTCTAACAGATTACATTGTTCGATCACTTGAATCTGCTGTTTTTCCGAAAACCATTACATAGTGCGAATTTTAAAATGAGTATTTACCCGTTGGAAATATTACCACTAGAAAAAAAGTCTCACTGCAGCCAGATTATAAATTAAAGCAAAGGTCAAGTTGGGCCGTTCGCACCTATTGAGACCACAAATTACCCATAGGCTGGCAATAGAGGGCACTGTCTAGCCAGGTCTCCATATGAACTTGAAAAGTCAAGAGGAAAAATTGGTTAGGTCATTGGCAACTGCATCTTATTAAACAATAATGGCCATTATCATGTTTTTTTTTATATCTGAATATACCAATTATCACAAGTTACAGAAGGGCTTCTTTCAGAGCATAAAATAGTATAGAAATGTAGAACTCTGGCATCATTGACCCACACTCAAAGTATCATTAAATATACTAGGACTAGGGGCAGACTACTTTCAGGAAAACACACAAAATATATTAATACGCCAATCCTCTGCCTAAGTTCATATGAGGTCGGTAGGAGCAATCCATACTCTTCTAATTTTTGACACTCAGATAGAAACAGGAAGACACTTTGTTGGTCCAAAGCAGAGACATCTGAGGTATTATTCCATGTATGTACACAATGTACAGGTATGTGCAATATATATCTATATATATTCTCACTGCTTGAGTCAACATATGAAAATGCAGAGAAGTATTCTGTCAAGCTTGATTCGTGTTCAGAGGCCCTTGTTGAAGTAGACATATTTTATACTGTCTCCATAGCTCGAAACAATGGAATCTCTTAGCATTGGCTCCAACTGGGACACAGCCATGGAGCTAAAAAACAAAAAGAGAACAACATAATTAGATCAGTTGAACACAGTTTCAATGATGGAAAAACAATTTCAATAATTCAACAGAAAAAAAAAACTACTGTAGAACAAACTACCTACCATTTCTGGGGGAACAGAGAACAGGCAGCAGGCACCATGACAACCAGACTGTGAAACAAACAACTTGCCATGTGATATAATATAAACAATATCACTGTATCTATCTGTCTATCTATTGATTGTGAATATTGTATAATTAAAATGTATAACACAAGAACCATCTAAGTTTAATCCTTCAAATACTTACAATACTCCCACCATCATCACTTGGATTGGCCCATGAAAAAGAGCGATCCTCTGTTAAAGAGGACCTTGTTAATATGTTGATCGGCATTCAAGCGCACACTGACAGACAACAAGGGACACAACAGCTAGGAAATCAAGTGAGAATCGTAGGGAATATTATGAAATATTTTTGAATAAAAAATAATCCTCACCTGCATAAATTTGAATTTCTCCAACCTCTGCATGATTATAGGTAGAATGACTAGCAGAGTTTAGGGAGAAAAGAGGAAAGTAAAGAGGGCAGGGAGGAGAAAACAGGTGAAGAATGAATGTACAGGAGATAATTATCTCTTCAATGATTTGTGTTATATGAATGTTTGAACTTTTTTTACTTTTACTAGCATGTTGTTCAAACTAGAAATCATAATTCAAACACCAATTACATACTCATGCCTGGTGCTGCCATGGTAACCCGGGAAACAACCACCTGTGTAATGCCCTTCACTGCTGCTTTCTATGAAAGACAGAAACAAATGAAGGACATTTGTATTTTTCTAATCATGTTTCCCTGAAAGAGGGTGTAATCAAATTTAGTTTGAATAAAACCGATTACCTTGGAATGCCCCAAGTTGTTGCCATTGTCATCAGTTACTGCTATGCCATTGAGGATCTCTCTGAGGGACATTGTGGGATTTAATGAGAAAGTAAAATATTAGGTAAGTGAGAAGAACATGGGGCAGAGAACATACTGGAAAAATGGGTGGGGGGGGGCTGCTAATAGTTAGAAAAATAACTTCAATAGTATGAAAAACAGTGGTTTGGCGAGACTAACTGCTGCCTCATCATGGGAATGTTGACGAAGTTAGCGGATGCAACGGCTGCAAATGGAACCCAGCGTGCAACCAAGGGAGGGGCTTTCTGCAAGAGAGGAAGATATAGCACCTACAGTATTCTTATTGTGTGTGGATGCGAGCTTGCTTTTGGCTTAGCCTACACATTACCTTTGTATACAGATTAAGTCCAACTGCAGTTGCTAATGCAGCACTGGTTGCTGTTACATAGGCTACTCCAATTTGCCTGTGAGGACACATGTAACATTTATTATAGTGATGACGGTTACAATGGGAAACCTCTAGTGAGATCGTAAAAGAATGGGCACGGGAGTGCTTACTTGGGAGTGATGGGAGAAGCAGCATTACGGTTGGTGTAATTGACAAGGGCATTGAAGGACTGATTTACCCACTGCCAGAACACCACAGCGGGGACTGACCTGGAGACAGGAATTAATGCATGAACGGTAGGAGTGAGGAGACTCACGATAAGAAAACGTTTTGTGTATATGTGTATATTTTTGTAAGTTCTGTCCCACCACGGTGAGTGGGAATTTGAGTACCTATAAAACTGCAGCATGCAGCCTGTGATGGCCATGCCTCCTGGGACCTGGAAGGACATGCGTCCAATGAGGTTCATGCGGTCCCCTGTGTCGGGGTGGAAGGCCGAGTCATACAGCTTCTTGGCATAGTGGAGCTGCTCCTCTGTGGTGCCAGGGGGAACAGAGCCTTGCCTGCAAAGAACCAAGGAAGCATACCAGCTCAAGATGTATTACCATAACTTCATGGCATGAGTATGTGTATGTTACCTGCAGCTCTCCACCAGTGTTTTAGCTTCATCAAGACGTGAGTCTGGCAAGACAACGGTTCTCCAATCGGTGACGTTGAAGAAGTGCTTCAGTCGGCCAACAAAAGTTGACTGATCCCATCGTGGTGCATCGATGTCAAATGTGCTTGCAGTCATTGTGGTTCTTTTATCTTCAAAGTGGAAAAAACACAGTTCCAACCTGTACCAAACAACCCCAAACTGTAGTCATAAATCCAGCCTTTTGTCCAGCACCAAGTCTTTGAAGGCAGTGCACCTGCTCCCTACATGAATACAGCAACATAGTAAACCGTTGTTAACTGTATTTTGTGTTTGTGACAAATGTACAGCTAAAGCATGCACTGATTGACAAATCTAGCATGCTATATGATACATGTCTTTCAACCCCCCTCATGCCTATCCAAAACTATGTGTCTCATTTCAGTGGGTTGCTCTCCTGTCTAACTGGTTTAAACAGGTCAGAGCAAAGATGTACATAATATTAGCTTTCTGGCTTGTTGTTTCAGGCAAGTCCTCAAGTCCACATACACTTACAATCGGCCAGAGGCCGACCTGTGTGTATGTATGCATGTATGGACAGTATGTATACTTGTTGACATGACCCAACTTAGAGAAATTAATTAACCAGCCTACGCATTGACCAATAAATAGTTCATAGGTCATTGTATTGACTTTAAACATTGGAATGAGCTCTGTCCTGCTCAAACAAACAGAGCACAGCTGGTTAGAGCAGAAGGCTGCTTAGTGGGGCTGCAATCTCAACAATCCAGAGAATTATTTTTCATATTCTGCGACTTCCTATGTAAGACATTGTTATAACACAGGGGGAAACAAATACGTACTTACTAAATTCCACATATGGTGTTTACCTATACTTTTATTTAAAAAAAGGTAGAGATTAAACCACATTAGACGACGAACATCCAAGCCTGCACTAGTTGAAATTATCTACAACTAGGCACACTATGGGTTCTCAGAACTGTAATAACATTGAAAATGTAGCAGTAACGTAGAGTACAAAGCACTGAATATGACTAAATTATCAAGAGATGAACGATGGCTCCACTTCTTGTAATGACACAAGGTTTTTGTACGTTTTTCATTCGAAAGTATCCCTTTCGAGTTCTGATTGTGGCCTGTGTCCATGCAATTCAAAACAATGCATGCCCCAAAAACATGTAGTAGCATGCAATAGTACCATGTACTCTTTATATAACACGTCAATTCGATAGGCCTTTCAGCTCATACATAGTTTTCATATATAAACCAGAGAAATGCAATAAGCGAGCAATTTGCTCGCAGCCAAGAGCTCGGGATATCTTCTTCAGGCACATGCAGAAAAGACACACACCAAGTAGTCGAATAAGTTGAATCATTTACCTTCAAAGGCTTGACCACCAGATGTAACTGTGTACGGTGAGTCATGTACACAAGGATACATGCTTGTATGGAAATTGATGCACGTGGCATTTCATGCTCCAATCACAGGGTGGGGCAGCTCCCTTTTTAAATTTTCGAGTGGCTTTTAGATGAAAATCGGATAAAACAAAGGCTGAATGAATGTTAAACTACAAGTGTACATCATTTGAGAGATTTAAATACCCACTAACTAAACCGAGGTGCCCATATTACTCCAAGAAATGTTATTTCAGCGCATGCATTTTTGCGACTAAATTGCAAAGCAAGGTGTAACGTTACATTAAATTGGGCGTGTGTGGTTCAACCAATGCCTTTCTAGGAGTATTCCAATGTATTCAGATAAGCACATCTTTTTTCCTTAATCTTTCTGAAAGTACCAAAGAGTATAGATGCACAATGAAAGTTTTTGGGATAATACTACTCTTGACTGTACGCCACTAGATATTTTGCGTGTAAGTTTGCGTACTACGTAAAACGTCACAGCCCCTAGTAACCCTCGGCAGCGTCTTCTGGGGAGACAACTAATGCAACAAGATGGTGAGTACAATGCTGCTATTGAGATGATATACGGGAGACTGGAAATACCCATGATTTGACATGGTAAAAAACATTATTTAGTATTAGTGCTTCGAAATTGTCTCTGATTTCTCACGTTTTAAGGCTATCCAAACAGTGTTGGGGCCCCAAGTCCTTTATCGAAGGCAGAGATTAGCTAGCTAACTAGCTGCCCAGTCACATAATTAGAATGAGAGCCCTCTGTTAGCATTCTACTTGGTAGCATTTGTTAGAAATTGATTGTTAACGTTAGTTGACAACATCTGCATAAGTACTGTTGCAAGAAAATGTGCTTGTCCATCTACCAATTGAGCTAATATTTTAAGGTTTATGGCAATGTGCATCTTCACTTTAATACCTTAGCTAATTTCCTGCAAGGCCTGTGTTGTGGAAAAATAAATGGATGGTTCACTTTTACTAGTTAGAGCTTAATTTGGCTAATTTATCAAAAAAGGGTTGCCCCAGTTCCATAAAATAGTAAAATGTTTCACAGGATTCATTAGATAATAATAAACAGCTCTGAAAAAAGATTTTAAGAGACCACTGTGAAGTGACTAGTTTCTGTGGGGTTACTATTGAGGTATGTGTTTGAAGAATACAATAATTTTTTTTGTTTTATTCTATAAATTACTGACAACATTTCTCCCAAATTCCAAATAAAAATATTGTAATTGAGAGCATTTATTTTCTGAAAATACTAAACATTGCAAAATCTGGTCAAAATAACAAAAATGATGTGGTGTTTCCATACAACAACACAGTACTAATGTCTTAAATTAGGAAGAGTTCTGAAATTAATATTTTGTGGAATATACCTGATTTTCAATCACAGCTTTCTTGTGTCTTGGCCTGGCTCTGTGGCATGGAGCATTGTCGTGCTGGATAAACCAATTACATTATTCATTACATTATTCTTTGCATAATTCAAGGTCTGAAAACACTTACGTTTATGTGCTATTTAGCCATGTATCCAACGTGTGTTTCAGGGATTGCTGTCGATCCTGCGTAAGCTGAAAAGCACCCCAGACCAGGAAGTTCGAATTCTATTGCTGGGGCTAGATAACGGAGGAAAAACTACGCTACTCAAACAACTAGCATCTGAGGACATCAGCCACATTACCCCAACACAGGTTAGCAGCTAACATCTCAGCACCACATAAAAACATATTTCCTTCTTCTGTTCAATGTTATTCATCACTGTGCTTTTATAGGGCTTCAACATAAAGAGTGTCCAGTCTCAGGGGTTTAAGCTTAACGTCTGGGACATAGGGGGCCAGAGGAAAATCCGACCCTACTGGAGGAACTACTTTGAGAACACTGATGTGCTGGTAAGTGACTGTCAATTTGCCACAGGATAACCCTCATTTGTCTAATCTGGGTGCTCAAAAATGCTTGGCTTAGACGAAAGCGTCATAATTACGAGCGATTTGTGCTACTAGTGAAATGGTTGGGTCTGCTCCTGTTTCAGATTTATGTAATCGACAGTGCAGACCGAAAGAGATTTGAAGAGACGGGACAGGTACTTATACTTCTTTACGGCACCATTTATGCCAAATCGAGTTTCTCAAAATGTCTGATGGCATGTAGAAACGCTGATTGAGTTATTTACTGCAAAAAAAAAAATCCTTAATATTCTGATCCTGTATATTGGAGTATATTGGTGTATCCATCCAATATATCTGTGTGTTGTGTGATCGTCAGGAGCTGGCGGAGTTATTGGATGAGGAGAAGTTGAGCGGAGTCCCAGTGCTCATCTTTGCCAACAAGCAGGACCTTCTGACAGCGGCTCCTGCCTCTGAGATTGCAGAGGGCCTCAACTTGCACACCATTCGAGACCGAGTGTGGCAAATCCAATCCTGCTCCGCCCTGACTGGTGAAGGGATTCAGGTGAGATGTAGGCTCAATACAATTGCAGATGCTTGCCAGTCCATGACCTTCCTATGCATGAGGAAGTGTGCAAGAAAATCGAGTCTTCAAGTTCTTTTAGGACGTATAATCAGGTTGTAAGAATTAAATCATGACACAATCATGGACAAAGGAAATATGGCTCCAATGCCAACTTCTACCTAAGATGAGTGGTGTCCAAGGACACTCACTGAATACTTACACCCTGGCAACAACATGTTCAAAACAGTTCCATGGCTTAGTATAAACAGGTGTTAGTGGTGAAAGAATTGTGTGAAAACAGTTGTACATTCAGCCATTACCAACCAACCAGACATGGTGGTGTACTAGTATTTTTTGAAAATTATTAAGATAATTATGTCATTTTTAAAAACGAATATGGCAATCAATAAGCAATAATAATGCAAATCATAATATGGAAATATATGATTATTTCAACAGAAGGAGCATCATAATTCTGCTTGCCAGTAATGTCGCAAAATAGAATTTATTTGAGAATTTGTAATGAACCCTGTGAAGACCAGCCTGTGTGAATAACATAAGTACATTGATCGCAGATGCAGCCTGTGTTTATAGACCAGTAAACTACTTTTCATTACTATCCTTCCCGAGTTTTACCAGCTTTATGATTGGACCATCAATGTTGTCTAAGTAGAAAATCCTCAAAGTAACCAATATCATTTGCTGTTTTGGTAAATCCCTTAATTATCTTATTATTTCTATTCTTTCAGGAGGGTATGAATTGGGTCTGCAAGAGTGTAAATGCAAAGAAGAAGTAGGAGCATGTCTACTGTGGAGGAGCTGCAGACACACACACACACACACACACACACACACCTCTTGAAACCTTTTGAAAGACGGGTTATACCTGTGAATGTACACACACTACTAAAACGAAACAGACTTGAAGCAAGTTTTTAACCTTCTGCTGCCTCCCTCCAATTACCGATGTTTACTAATCTCAAACACTATTCTAGGTTTGCTTTTAAAGAGAGGTTGGTGATTTCAAAGGAACCCCATTCCAGGCAAACACCCTCTTGCTCCACAGCCGAACCTAACCATTCCAAACCTCTGTCACGCCAGTGGTTCTTTGGAAACCCCAGACATTCCAGACCCTTTTGCTGCCTTTCAGTAATAGAGCAGCCTATTCTATTACACACCTTAAGGTGCTCTATGAGAAAGGCCCCTCCCCCAAACAATAGCACATACACACGCTTTTCTTTTTTCTCTTTCCGTTTCTCTTGCTCTCTCATCCTTCAAGGTTTCATTGTTGTCATTTTTATTCCATGATGGCTGTAAGCTCTTTTCTTGCTTTGGCTCTCTTTGGAGTGAAGTATATTTTTGTAATTATTTATGGTGAAGTAGAATGTAGAATGCTTAAACAAACAAAAGGTGTGGTGTGTGTGGTTACTCTGACGTTGGACAAATAACTATGTTTTACTCCCGGTATAGAATGCAACATACGAATAAAACAACTATGTAAACGGTATGTAAACAAAAGGTTTATCTAACTTTTTCAATGATAAATTGTAAATATCTTGGCCCATTTTTATGGCATGTTATGCACATGTTATAGAGTATATGTTACCTATGGCTGTACCTTGTAGTCTATAATGTTTGCATATGTAACATGTAAGCAGATTTTTAACAGAGTTATATAATACAATGCATTAATTTGTGTCTTGTCTATTGACCTTTGATGAAATGTACATTTCCTTTTGATAATCTGGAATGTAATATCCATGGATCGAAGGTATCTGAATAAAATGTGAGAAAAACGGCATCCCTTTCTGTAACGTTTGGCCAGTGTAAATAGTCAACCAAGTTTAGGTAAAGCTTTTGGCATTTAATTATTATTTTTCAGCAAAGTACAGCGATGTAAGACCACTACACCTGGCTAGATTGTACATTATTATTTGATGGGATAAGACAATGTTATCTTCCAAGTCTAGAAGATAGACATTTACACACACACACACACACACACACACAGCAGGTGGAGTCAGCTGGGGTTGACAGTGTGAAGTCCCATCCGGAGAGGTCTCTGGGGGATGGCAGGGCAGATCAGGAGTGTGGTAATGACCAAACCATGATACAACATACAGTGTTTTTTAATGCAATCTGTACCATTTGTATTTGAAAAGTGACGTTTCAAATTGCAGACAAGTGCCTATGTTCTCTATCCTTGCACTACAGTTTAGCCATCTTTTTAAATGTTCATTTGCGATAGGTGTGGGGAAACTTCTTGACTGTCAGTATGCTAATACATATAGTGTGTGGGTTTTGTATTCATATCGGGATAAAGGGTGTGTTTGATTCTGAGAGCGTCTGGGAGTTTAAAATGGCCTCTTCTGTTACAAAGATTTTCATTGTACAACACTCTTCTCCACTCCTCTCCAGACAGAGGGTTTTGAACAATAATTGTTCCTCTCTCTTTTTTTCCAATGCTGCAGTGGATCCTGACAAAGCAAAAAAAAAAAAAAAAAATCTAGCAAAGCATATTAAAGTCTATGCTTGTTGTAGATCCGCTTTTGTGCTCTGACAGAAAGCCGAAAATCGTTTCATTGCTGAATAAACTTGAAAAATAAAATAATTATTCCCCCTTCTGGCACAGAATAAAGAAGGACTAAATCTTTTTGGGCTTCGGTTAAAACTTCTCAAGGAAAGAGCACAAAGTTCTCGTGTTGTTTTATCTACAATGGAAGTTTTTTTTTTCTCCCTTAGTGTGTGGGTAATTTGAAGGAGCTAGACAGGTGAAGTGTGTGATGCATATAACTGAGATGTGGGCAACAGGATTAGTGCCTCTCCCCCTTTGTGGATCAAACTGCTGTTCAGCAGTGGTATGTGTGTGTGAGAAATGAATCCTGTAATTTCATGCTGCACCTCCAAAACCACATTTTTTTACTGCTCACTCACTTTTAAGTGAATCACTGAAAAAATTTGAAGAATTAAGATAAGGTAGATATCCATATACAAACATATTAACTTAAGGGGAAACTAATACTGCAGCTCCACAAAAGGTTGTCATAAGAGGCAGAATAAAATAAATGTAAATATCCCTGTAAGTGCAAGTACAATAAAACAAATATAAATATCCTTTTAAGTATAAGCTTTTCTGGTATTTGTGCTGAAGATAAATCCCCCGTCTGCCATGATGTTAACTTTCCAACTACTGAACATGAACCTGGCTCCGCTTTCTGATTATCTTGCTCACATGAACAAGGAAAAATATTTGCAGGCTTTTTGCAGTCTAGCATGTATAAAATATCTGTCCCTCTTCCCACACACATACGAAAGTTGGATCATCCCTAACCCTGTCCAAAGGCGATTGAGACCCAAAGTGCTGGCAAGCAGAAACCCCTAATGCAATAGCAACAGCTTAATCAGGCTAAGAGGAATAAACAACACTCGCATACAGAACATGCCGAATGCATCTGTGAATGGAAGCTTATCTTGGTCCCTCTCCCTGGCCTACTCATACTCTCCCTGCAGGCCCCAAGCCACACTGACCTGACATGCTGTAATTAAGCTTGTTGGACACCCATTTTAGGAGTCATATCTGACCCTGCACAAAAGGTTTGACGCGAGGAACACTGTGAAAAAAGTCAGACTTGTATTTATATATATACTTATAAATATATATATATATAAATATCATTCTTATTATATTGCAGTGGTAGTAAGGTTGCTGTTTCCTTTTCAAACATTTGTGGCATAAGTAGGCTATTGTGAATCTGTTGACATTCCGGTTCAGGAAAGAGCAAATGACCTCTGACATGAATAAGAACCCCAATATGTTATACGACCCCATTCCTTTTTTATTTAAATTGCTAGCTTTAATGTTTAGTTTTGCTTGCAGTGAAATAAATCAAGGAAAATAAAGATCCAATGTCAGAGTGTTGAAATAAGATATTAATAAAAAGTAGAAAGGTTTGTAAACAACAAAAATACACAAGACTGGTTTTAATCATTGATTTATTTGGAACCCCTTTTCCAAACGACAGGTCTGCAAGTTTTCTGTTTCACAAAATATTTACAAAAAAGATACTTTTCCTTTTTTCTGTTGGTCAACTGTTCTTGTAACAATTCCTTTAGGGATAATGATCATTGTTTACATTAAGTAGTCCAGTTGGTCTTTAGAAAAATTCATGAAAAAAGTTCCTCTAACCTTGCTTTCCCTCACACTTTTAACAGTTTACTTTCCATCTTGCTCACTGTATTTCTGAGTGCTAATGACCCTGCCCTGCAGGCTTAAAGCTGCAAACAGGAAACCAAGACCTTGTGTGCTTGTTGAGAGGAAGTGGCATCTTCACCCTGCAGGAAGTACAATTACAGCATAGTCAATCCTCCAGACAGTTGTGTTGATTTGTTTGATCTGTTAAGTCTCACATCCATCTCTGAGTCAGTCTTTTAAGTTAAATATGGAACGTTCTCACGTGGTATATAACTAAAATTTCATTAATTTGGAAAGAGTTTCTTTCACACAGAATATTACTATCCTATGGTAAGCCCGACAGCATCAACGGAGATAGGAGTCCAACAGGATAGGGGATCCAAAGAACGGGGACCGATTTTCCAGAATAGGACTAGGATGTAGACAGCCCCCAGATGCAACTCCACTGTCCCCCGGTGGGGCTTGGCATCTGTAGATCAGGCATATCCAGCCGTCCCAAGTGCATTGTGGGTGTTCCCCATAGAGCGGGAACATGGAAGAGCATTTAGTGTTCAAGCCGTATGGTGCATCCCTGAACTCAAAGAAAGGAGCCGAAAGTGCAGCAACAAAATCCCCAAATAACTGTCATCAGAACTGTCCTGGAAAGATCTATTAATCATAGTTCAACAGACAGAGAAAGAGGATATTAATTACATAAGGCAATCAACCTCATTGTTGCACTATGTCAGACGCCTTAGACCATCAAATAAAAAGCCCAGAACTACATAACATTATTCCTATTCTCTTACATTTTTTTCAAAAGCCAGAAGGCGACATGACAGAGGTTTTAAAATAATTTTCAAGTGTTTACACCTACCATCTGAATGAATCTTCAAAAAGGTTGTTTTGTCTACTTACAATTATTTTTCCAAAAAGAAAACTCTGGTTTATACTTTGACCAGTGAGGGGGCTAGTAAAAGTTATGCTGAACTGAAGTACTCCATTAGTACATTACTTGAGTCCTTCACAGATAAAAGAAATAAAGAAGACCCTGCCCCCGAATAGGTGTGTGTTCAATGTATTTCTTTAGGTACCTTTTTCAATGTGTCTGTGTGTACGCCCTCAAGCTCAGTCATTTGTGTGTTCATTTATATTAACCAGATACACAATGCATGACAGAAGGCTGCCATAGAGCTAGTAATGGTATCCTGTGTTTGAGTGTGTACTGTGTGTTTTGGTTTGTTTATTGTGTGTGTATATGTGCATGCGTGTGTATCTAAGTGTGTGTTTTTTTGTGTTAACTGGTGACATAATGCTTGGCAGATGGCTGTCCGTAGAGCCCATAGAAGTCTGCATGTCTGTGTGTCTGTGAGGCATCAATCCAGTCCCTCACAGCCAAGCCCTGCATGGAGGGTCCTCCCGAGGACAGGCCTGGAGGAGGGGGGTAGTCCTGGGGGCTCACCCAGGGGAAGGAGCCGGAGCGAGGATAAGGAGGGTGGCCACGGTGACCGGCTACAGATGGGACGCCGGAGCAGTAGCAGTTATCCATTGTGCACACCAGGATTTTACGGCCGCCATACTGAGGCAGAGCAGCCTGCTGAGAGGAGTGGGAGGAGCTACTGCCAGCAGAGGAGAAGTGGGAGGAGCCAAACACCGACCCTGAATGGGGATTGGTCAGAGCACCACTGCTGCTTCCTGTCCCGCCACCTTCACCAATGTGGGAAGGGCCACAAGGGCCTAGAGGCTGTTGATTGGCTGACTGGCCTTCCACAGCGTTGGAGTTGGAACCCGGATATGGCTGCTTAGCCGAGGAGGAGGAGGATGAAGAAGACGACGAAGAATCTTTAAATCCAGAAGTTGTGATTTTCCCAGTATTCCCACTGCCATCTGGAAACGCAGAGGAGTGTTTCCGTTTTTCTGCCCCGGAGCTAGAGCTGTGGCCGCTAGGATAAGCCTGGACCGACTGAAGGAAGGTCGAGGGAGGGGTGAGGGGGGCTGGAGGGAGAGAAGGCGAGAGGTGGAAATCTTTATAGCAGAACACTAAAGGGCATCTCCTGAAAGACATAGTGACGATCGGCTGTGTCTTTACTCCTATGCCCTGAATTGAATAAAGACAGTACGTGTAATTGCGTTAACATAACCATGTTAAAACCCTTTTACCTTCCAGAGTTCTCTTCAAGCTTTTCTCTCTCTTCGACAGTTCAGACAGGAACAACTTTGAATTGAGACTGCCCACTTTGTAGGGAGGGAGAGCGCTGCCCACACAAGCCTGAGACCTGTAACGCAGAGACTCAAGATAAAGGCAAGCAAAGGAGAATAAAGCTCTCCTCTTGAGGAGAATAAAGCGTTGTTTTTATTCTGCTAGACACTGGCTAAACTGGGTAAGTGCTGCAGTTTCTTTCTTAGAACAACTAACTAAATGTTGTTGAAAGCTAAAAAATACATTGATAAAGAAGAAAAAACCTTGATAATCCATGCAAGTGGTTAAATCTTACACATCTGCTTTACTCACCTATCCATGAGGATTCGGACAGGCTTGGTGTTCTTCATGAAGCCAAGTTCCTCAGCCTTGCTGAAGGCCGTCTGGACGGAACTCAGCAGCTTTTGGGCCTCGTGGCGCTGTTCTCCTAGCACCAGAACCTGGGCAGCGTTCTCCTGGCAGAACCGGGACTGGGCCCTGTCTAGGACCTCCAGCGTACGACCCAGGTCCTCCTCCAGGAGTTGCTGCATCCGCTGGTACTGCAGACGCACCTCCTCCTTCAGCTCGCAGACCCTGTCCTGCAAAACAGAACACACAGCCACTCATACAACTGCTGCCCTCACAGGATTCACCCCCAAAAATCTAATCTGTTTTGCATGAAGTGTGGTGTATTCGGATTGTCCGTGGGTTTATACTTTCATATTTGCATGGAGAACCTGTTTGTATGCAGTCACACCTACCTCAACCACACACTTGTCTGAGTCAAGTTTACAGAGCTGCTCTTCAATGTCCTGCACTCTCTCCTCCACCCGTTCTTGCTGTCTTAGTAGGCTTTGCTGCAAGAGATAGAGCGTGATGTAGTTAAGCATGCAGACCATTGCTGTGACAGAAACTTGAAGGGGGGAAATGTGAATTCATTACTTGTTAATCGGCTGAAAAACAAAGATGTCTTGAGTGACCTCAAGATAGCTGCCAGTATCCGGTGGCCGTGCGTACTAAGTTGACATTGGCAGCTGGGAAACCAGCTTATTTTTCTTACCAACAAACACCCATCGTGAAGGGAAGGGAGTGTGCCGTCATGGCAACCCACAGCTATTTTGTGTTTGCATGACTGAGTGAGGAATAATGTGGGAACTGTAGGGAGCGGAAGGGAAGTGCAAACAGGGAACAGGCACACAGAAAGGCTGTAGCAACCCCCTTTTACCCAGTCCCACTCTTGTAGGATCTGGCCACTTCACTTTTACTGTTCCTCCAACCCTCGTTAAGACAGCCAGAAACAAATTATTCACACGTCTTAGACTCAGTCAGTGAGTCACGACAGTGTTGTCACAACACCACTAGTTATTTCTGGGCTGGTGGTAGCATGTCAACGACCGCCAACAGGAGGCCTTGTTGGGTCCAAACCAGGCCTTTGGAGCCATTGGAAACATCGACCAAATCCTGGAGTGGATGACGCAAACAGTAACGAAACCGTAAATCACATGCCCTCACCCTTCTCTACAGGAAGTTATGGGTCCCTTGTTGTTGCAATCCCACTCACTGAATTACTAAATGTATTAGCACTTAAAATCTGACATTAATGGTAAACGTAGTGTGAGACTAATTAGCTAGTTGGTAGAACTTCCAGGATTTTCTTCGTCTACCAGCCTTTTCTTATGAAGGAAAGGCCAAAGGGTGCAATGTGAGGGAGCTGGATGTCGGCAAAAAGAGTGGTGGAGCACTAATCGCGCCATTTCACTCACTGGGGTGTCAGGTCATTATTATTACAGGTCGGCACTCCTAGGAAGTGCACATGCACGTACACACTAAGTGGCTGTGCCAGGTTCGGCTACACCGCGAGGCAGCAAACAACTGTCAGATGCCACATTATTATCTGAGCTAACCCGTTACATTACTACCCCAACCCTTTCAAACTTCAGACAAACTAACAGTATACGAGCTAAAGGGGCTAACAAACAGTCATAATCTTAACATCTTGAATTGCAGCTATTTCTCTTAACAATTAGCCTATGCGTATTGCTTATGACATTGTTGGTGATCTACGCCATTAAAAGTCTTTGATGCAAATTAGACCAAATAGAGACTCAGAGTGGTCCTGCATGCCTGCTTCTTGTTTTCAATCACTTTGCTGTTTGGCGTTATCGTCGATTTCAAAGATAAAGGGGGGGGGGGGGGGGTCGGATGAACGATGCTTTATTGTATGCAGGCCTTTATGCAGCTATCCATGCATTATAACATTTACTAGTCAGCTTAAATACAATACACGGTTGACATGATGGATCCAGGACTGTAATCTGTTTGAGCTGAATGATAGATCATGGCCAAGGGCAGAAACCTAGTGTGGCCTGGGGTTGATCGGATAGAATCCAACAGGGCTACCATTAGTGCAAGTGTTTTTTTTTCTGTGCATATGGTACCTTGAGGGGTACAGGGGTAAAGGGAGTGAGTGAGGGGGAAGGGGGTTGCTGTAGCTGTCATTTCAACACAGCGTCTCGTCCCCAAGAGCCCCCCCTCGAGGAGGACAGAAAGGGATTCTGGGTAGGTCAGGCTTAGCTTGTAGAGGGACAGTTAGTTGTTGCATTAAGGTTAGTAGGGCGAGTGTAGTTGGGGGCTGAAGGGGGTTTACCCCCCCAAAAAAGACTGAGATCCCTTATGTTGTTTTCTGGCACGTCTCATTTCTCAAAGATATAAGTTAGGTGCCATCTAACTCAAACACCGAGACCTTACCCGACACCAAACCAAAAGCAGTTTAGTCAAATTGATTAGGCTACATATTGGTGACTTATAAACTCAGCCTGTTTACCTGCGGTCGTTCCCATGCACTGAGCAAAATATGCTTGATCTGAGTCACAAGCCAGTAAGATCCGGAAATAGGCCCGTGTTTGCTGAACTACATGAGTCAGGAAAGAAGTATACTGATTTACAGCATCACCATACCACCTACATTGGACACCCACTTTGAAAAAGGGCAACAGCCATCCCACTTCCTGCAGTTTGAAACATACAGAGTGTGCTATTCTAACACCCAGGCAGAGAAAACCTTCACATTAAAGCCAAAGGAAACCACAGAATAGAGTGATGAATCACTTCAATACCCCCCTTACCCAAAAACCTCCTCTCCTACCCCCATTCCCCCGGCCATGGCGCCCAGAGAAGGATGCACCTGTGCTAGGGAGATAAGGTTGGCTGAGAGGCTCTCATTGTTCCACTCTCCACTACATTGTTTGTCATTCCAGCAGATGAGAATGGGTTGGAATAGATCACAATTGAAACATGTATGGACCTAAAGATAGATATACAGACTAATATACTAGGTCATTCAATTTTATTCCAATTTAAGGTTATAGTATTGTTAAATAAATACTTGGAACAAGAGTAGGCCTACTGTTCTATTGGACATCACATCAACATGCACACATTTTTTGCAGGTCCTCATTTTTAAGTAGTGTGTTAAAATCACAACGATAAAAAGATAGAGGTTATCGAGTTGTTTTAGAAATAATAAATAAAAATATACCTGCCAAATATATTGCACCATCACTTTAATCGCAGCTGTAAAGACATCCCAAACCTCCACAGCATTTCTAAGTTCACCTTGTGAAATGATGTGTTCTTATTGTGGATCAACTGACATGGCTGAATTGACTTCCTCATCCGTGACCTATCCTAACTTGACGTGCTCCTGTCCTGTCCTATCTTTGATTCTGACATGGCGCTTTGACTGACATTAAAAGGATCAATCGTGCCCACTTTTGTGTCTACATCAAATAATCAATCGGATCATTACCCGTATGTCGTTCCGCCGCAGCTCCACGTCCGTGACAGCATGTCCGTGGCTGGGGTGGCATCGTGCGAAGCAGCAGTACTGGCAGACGGCCGTCTGCTCGGCCTCGCAGTGGTACAGCCTGTACTCGTCGTGCTGCGGGCAAGTCCAGGCCTTCACCGCTTCCGCCTCCACCAACAGGTGCCCCAGGGCCGAGCAGGGCTGCTGCAGGTGGGTCTGGATGTGGGACTGGCAGCAGGGGGCGTTACAGCGCAGGCAGACCTTCACTGCTGGGAGCGGGGGGCCACGGCGACACAGGATACATTGCAACACTGGCGTGGCCGCCTTCTCAACGCTCAGGGCGTTGTACTTTTCAACTATGTTGGTCAGCTTGTGGTTCTTCTCCAGGCTGGGCTTCTGAGAATAAGCGTGGTTGCACTCAGGGCAGCGGGCCAGGGAGGAGTCTTTGGCCCAGGCCTCACTGATGCAGCCCCGACAGAAGTTGTGCTTGCAGGGCAGCTGGATGGGGTCTGAGAAGACGTGCAGGCAGATGGGGCAGATCAGCTCCTCCTCAAAACAGTTCCTCCACGTTTCGGCCAAGTCGGAGGACATCATGGTGGGGGCAGGCATACACAATGTGTGTACTTCCTCTCACATGAACAAGAAAGCCTTAAATAACTGAATTATCAGCTCCCCAACGAAATAAATGTATACTTCCAACAAGAGGTTATTTCATTGCGTGAAGAGTGAATGAAAAAAACTAAGCTAAACGCAATGGTTAAATTTGTAGGCTACACGATTCCTTTTCTCCAGCTGCTAAGTCTGTCAAGTCAAAACAGTCCCTGACAGAGTATTGCTTATTGCAAGGGCATGAAGGCAATTTCCAGCATAGGGGCAGAGAAGGCCTCAGGCAGAGATGACAACACCTTTGTGATTACAACACACAGTAGGGACTGACGTTATGTGGATTACAGTAATGAGAGTTCTGCCTTCCTCTAAACCACGCATATGGGGCCTGCTTTTACCTTAAACATTGTAAGCTTTGCAAGGCCTACAATAAACAGGAATACATCATTTTTTTCTGTATAGGTAACCTATTGTATGCAAGCAAGGCACAAATAGCCCAAAACTAAATTGTATATAATATATAGTTAGATTACATCCACAACTAGGTGAATCGACTGGCACAGGGAGGAAATGCCAACGAACTACACACCCCCACGTTAAGGAAAAACGACTTAGCAAGAAGTATGATTGATCTGTGACCAATCAGAACAATTAAAAAACAAATAAAAAAACAAACCTATTCCCTCTATTCACACCTTGTGTGATTTCATTAATTGCTCAAATTTGATAAAAACTTCAGATGAGATGATAATCTGCGCTGCATTTGTCACTAAACAATATATAAAGCTAAATAATACAGCTATTATTTTAGAACTCTCAGCATTAAATTCGATAAGCATAGAGTGAAAACGACAGAAGGGAGGGATACATGAAATATTCACTCACAGGAATCCTTATTCTTTTCAATAAAGCCTAGCCAGACGGACTTTGTTCCACACAATAGCGACATAATAAATGCCTAGTATTGCTTTGATGTACAACGTCAGCTATGTGGCATAAGCAAAGCTCACATATCTGTACACAAGGCCTAGGCTTTTCTTACAATAGTCAGCTTCCTGTCAACCACAATTAAGGTCTGTTTTGTCTAAATCTGAAGAATTTCATATGCAAGAAAATGTATTGCATAGATAATGGTTTATAAGTCGAATTCAATTCATGCGCATAAAACAAAGGGTTTTTGGAATCCACTGGAATGTTGGCTGCTGTTTCTAGCCTTTGGCTTTCACCGACCGATCTATGTCTTACCTCAAAGATATGTTCTGGCCTATTTCCTATTGTTGTTTCTTGATGAATTTCAAAATGTCTCACTTTACCTTTATTCAACAACATATTTCTGCACTTCCTTAGATTTAATCGTTAATTCTCGCAGACGTCATCTCGCCATTTTCGCTTAAAGAACATGTATGATAATTCATACATACAACCAATATAATGTCCTCAGCCTACAACGTTGAATGATTCCTATCATTTACACTCATTATTGTATATATTTGATGTACAAATACAAAATTATACCCTAATCTTAAAGGGGACGTCGCAATTCTGCCCTTGTTAGGGGTAGCTGTCATCAGCCATCTTGCAATCCTCATTAAAAAAAGAAAGAGTAGCCGTGTGGGAAAAGGCTGGTATTCCCCAAGCTGGTTTCGTTTGCTGATCAATGTTGAAACATTAAAGAAAAGAAATCCATCAGAATATAGGCTTTGCGATTATTTTCATTTCCGATGGTGTAGCATCGACATACCTATTTACGAGGCCTACTTTCGCTATGTCCTGGGCGATCGAGTAGCCTCAGTTATACATAAATCCAATACGTCTTTGAATCATTATTTGTGATTTCTCCCTCCTCTCTTTCTCTGTCGGGCAGGCTTTGGGGAGAGGAGGAATGCAGGCAAGCAGGACTACTCTCAGTAACATCAGCTCCCCCCACCTTCCGGATCAACGCTCCTCGACAGTCACGTGACCTGTCACACAGCCGATGTGTGTTTTCACCGGGAGGAGTTGAAGTGCAAGGGAGCGGGGAGCGAGTCGTTTTTAAAGGGCTTACATTAGTGGATACTGTGGCTCGGACATTATTAGTGGAAACTGTGGCTCGGACATTATTCCATCCAATGATGAAATGCCATAGCAACATCAGACAAATTATATCCTGTGCTGTGAGGCGGGCATAGAGCGATTCTTTAGGCATTATTGTGCGAATCAATCAACTAGGCCTACGGACCGCTGAAACGATAATTAGGTTTTCATCAGTCCAAGAACGTCGAGATTCCTGATATTTACTGACAACACTAAAATAAACATTTAAGACCAACATCAAAAATAATCTTGCGTCTAGAATTTAGCCTATTTCCTACTTTTAATGTCAGATCAGGGAACAGTATAGCCTATAAAATCTCAACAATATTATTGGTGTATGGTAGGCCTATTGCGAGAGCTAAATTGCCACAGCAAACGACAAGTAGCCTAATATCCAAACCTAACACAGATCATTATAATGATGCAATCAGATAGACCAAGGGAATTAGCCATCGAACTGTAGCCGAATGAACCCCTCCAGTGACGGCTGCACTGAAACTGGACTAAAGAGCTGAATCCCATTGAGAGCCTCCTCTCTAAAGACGACGAGAGATCCCTAGTTCTCAGCCAGTTGATATCCGCCCTCCAGGGGAAGGGCGCCATCGAGTACGTAGATCAGTTGACACTGCCTGATGGGTTCTATTGTTTATTTCCTTGTTCCAAAATAGGATCGCGGTTTTCAGCCTATTCACGACTTGAGAGGGCTGAATGTGTTCCTAAAGAGTTTAACTTTTCGCTTGATTCGCACAGCAGATGTTCTCTGCGCTGTTACAAAAGACGAATGGTTCAGGTCAATCAATCTGAGGGATGCCTACTTTCGTGTTCCTGTAGCACCTCACCACAGACAGTACCTGGGCTTCTTTTCCTTCATTTTCAAAGGAATGTGAGGCTGCCATATGGCCTACTCCTTTGCCTATTGGGAACGCTGGCAGCTGCTACAGCAGTTATCCCATTGGGTCTCCTATCCCTCTCCAAGTCTGGGATAATGGCCTCCAACTGGATCCCAAGTGGCACAAAAACAGGTTGGTCAATATAAACCAGCAGTGTCTACGGGTGGCCATGGAGAGGAAGGACCTACCTCAACAAAGTTGTTGTATTGGCCTCAATTCCCTCAACAGACGCCTCCCTGTCAGCATGGGGAGCGGTCTGGCAGCACAGGACTCAGGGGAGAGTGGAATGCTCAGCAGAGGTTGGAGCATATAAATGTGCTAGAACTGTGAGCAGTGTATCTAGCACTCAAACATTTTGCCCTTCCTGGTAGGCAGGCACGGTCAGACAACACCTCGACTGCCTTTCATATCAATCACCAGGGAAGCACCAGGTCGCGGCTGTCGCTACAGGTGGCACAGCAGCTCCTACCCTGGGCTTTTCCTCGTCTTGCCAGCCTCAGAGCGATGCAGCGTCCAGGTGTATGGAACGGAGTGGCAG
>CM030187.1:8367117-8449617 GCA_017639675.1 Aplochiton taeniatus
GGGCTTTGTCTGTGTTGGCGTGTTAATGTCCCATTGCTCTTGAAGTCAGGTAAGAGCATGGTGCTTTGCACACCAGGAGAAAAACAGGGAAAACCATGAGAAGTGTGCCGTGAGTTCCAACAGCTGACAATGAGTAGATCCCACCAGTCTAAGAGATCTTTGGTGAGACACACACAGGACAACTTTGCAAATAACCTCATTGAAGACCTAAAGATTCATGATCATTCTTGACATTTAGCTCACACTGAGCGATAAAAAAAAAAAAAAAACTATTTTATAATCCATCCATTCAACAAGAGGGCGCTGCGCATATCTCAAACAGCACTACATTTTCTTTCCTTTTAGTATACAATAAAATGCATTTCAATAATATAAGAAAAGATAATCTTCTATAAAATATTTTAACCCTCCTACAGGGCAACGTAAAACTCTTTGTAGGGGCCCTTACTCTTTGTAGGGGCCCTTACTGTTAATATTAACTATAATGGAAGAGAATACCCTCAAGAGTAACAGGTGGGGAGGAGAAGAGGTTGGGGGTGGCCTCGGTGTGGAATTCCGAAAAGAACTTTTTCGTCCATAATTGAACTACTTATCAGTAACATGCAGCCCAATATGCTCCTAAAGAGGAGATGGACAGCAAAGCTGAGATGGGCAAGTAGAGTGAATCAGAATGAAAAGTGTCTATGTCTCAAAACAACAATCTTATTTTGAAGGTGCACTGCCTTGGACCAGAGCCCAATTCTGCTACACCACAATCAAAATATTTGTTGTGGACAGGAAATGGGATGATAATGTACATAGTTGGCCATTGGAGAAGGGAGCTAATGAGGTAGGATGAATCAGTACAGACTGGAAGACGAGGAGGAACCGGTGAGGTGGTCCCAGTTGTTGTACAGAGCGTAGGCCCCAGACATCGCCAACCCTACCAGTCCACCGCGGGCCATGCCTCTTAGACCGCCTGCAGAGACACCACACCAGACAAAACTTGGTTTAGTCACGGGTACAAAGAACGGACAGACAGCCTTATAGTACCAAAAGAAAACACAAGGCTCTACATACTTTGTGATTTAAACAGCATTCCAGTGAGTGTTCCAGCAGCCACTGTGTTGATATCATCCTCTGCGCCTCTGGCCTTCTCTATGGCAACGCCAAATACACTGTATAATAATGCTACACAGAGAAAGGAGAAACGCATGTATTTAGCTGTATGTTATGCTATGTTATGAAGTCCCTCCGTCTATCGCAATCAACGTTGTGCAATCAGGACAGCAGGTTTATGTTATAACCAACATTATATTTTACACTAAGGTAACAAACCAGGCATGAGAGCTTACCAACAGAACCTAGAGTGTTAGCCCATGATGCTCCTTGCCTTGTCACCATGTTTAGAATCCTAGGAGGGAGGGATCAAAGATCAAATTTAGAATATCAACTACACCCAGTGCAAACTGAATTGAGAGGATTTTTGTGAATTTGTTTGTCACTGACTAACACTTACTGGACATTTCGAGGTTTGGACCAAGCCATGTCCCGAGTTTCCTTCAGGCCCATTCTAAGACCATTTACTGTTCCAAATGCAGCTCCTGAACGCAGATAGGGAAGGATGGTTAATAGGCGAGACCAATAGTTCGATTGAAATTGAGCGATGAGGCTGCTCTTTGCAATGTAGGATATCCGGTCGGCACAAGCACTGCTGCGACGCCACAGTTCGCACATACAGAGTACCCATGTGCAGGAGGGCTCGTTTCAGCAAGAGCTTAGTCCCTTTTGCAATAGAAGCTTTAAATAGCAACACCAAAACCATAAACTAAACTAACTAACAAACAAAAATGTGTGATAAGCTGATGATAACTAACAAGCAGGCTTAACTGTAGAGTATGGCCAAATGACATAAGCCAAGCAAAGATACAAAGAAGGAACTTAACTGGAGGAAAAGAAAAAATAAGGGGGTACAATTGTTTTAAAGCAGTGGCAGTTGGCAATCTTACCTGTAATACAACAGCCTCCAATGGTAAAGAACGCCAGTTCAAACCGCCCTCTGGTCTTACTAGCTCCCGTGGGTAGAATGAATTCATCTGTCTCCTATGGAAACATAAAGCACATTAACGCTGCTTCATATACATTTCTTAAGTCACTAATTAAAAAAACAGGATGTTCATGAATTATTTGTTCACATATATAAATGACTAGAACACAGTCTGAACTCAATTTAAACCTTTATTTGGGGCTTACCTGGGTCAAATAGCGTGGGTCCACGTTGAGATAAGGTGAAAGTGGACTCATTCCAGTTACTAGGTAGACAAAACCATAATTGGCATCTATTGTACAGAGATAACTCGGGTATATATAACCAATCATAAAAGACATTCCTAAATTACAGTAGCAAAAGTTGACGTTTTAGTGATGCAACAAACACCAACTTACGATCAACGTGAAACTGCTAGCTTACTTTAGATCAGTTCATAACTTTGAACTTACAAGGCACACCAGCAAGCTCAGTGTTGGAGTATTCGGGTGCACTGCCTCCAAACAGATTCCCAAGCCCTCCTTTGAAGCCACCCGACCCCGGTGCGTTGTTGTCCATTTCTGGGAATTCACCTGGCAAACCTGTGAGCTTTGGCTGTGGACTGAGTGGTGGAAGATCTGTTAGCCTAGCAAATCTGCTAACGAAATTAGCTATCCACCAGGTAACGAAGCAATAAAACGTTTGATCCGAAACCTCAAACAACAAAATACTAGATATCACAGACGTGTCCTTTAAATGTGTAGCATTAACAAAAGATAGAAGAGTAAGTCAGCTTTGACAGTAATCTTAAGTCTCTTCTCATCATGCTTCTTTGACCTCCAAGCGTCACAGCTCTGCCGTAAAAGAAATCGACGTCATAACGTTAGTTACGTAAAGCGTGTGATCAGCAATATTACAAGAAAATAAACGGTTTTGTTTTGTTGTATTACTTTAATAGCAGATGAATCGTATTGGAATATTGTTTGGCGTGTTCGAAGAAGGTAGGTCACACGAGTGATTGTGACTGTAAACAAATTCTTTTTGCGACAGTTTGAAAATGCACCACCACCCAGAAGATATGCAACCCTCAGGGCTCATGTCTGGGCTAGCCAAGTATGAGCAGGTCGTTCAATCGATGCCATCAGCGTGCAATGTTGTACCCTACTAATTTATATACACTAGATGGCAATAGTGAGCCAGTTTCTAGGAAAGGGGACTAAATCTAATGCCCCACCATTGCTTTATTTTACTCTACTCGCGCAAGATCTTAAAGCTATTTGTCAATTGATAGCCCTGGCCCCTCTCTAGAACTAGCCCTGTAGTACTCACTGGCCACTTTATTAGGTAAACCTGTTCAACTGATCGTTAATGCAAATATCTAATAAGCCAATCAAGTGGCAGCAACTCAATACATTAAGGCATATTGACATGGTCCAGACGATCTGCTGAAGTTCAAACCAAGTATCAGAATGGCGAAGATATGTGATTTACAGTTTTCTCAATTGCTTTGGAACAATTCTAAAAAAAAAATGTAAGTTCTCAGCACTGAAGATACAGGGCCCAAAACAGCTCATATGTACAGCAAAACACTGTAGTAAACCTGCAAAAGGCTGTAACTCACCCAAAACCTTTAATTAATGTGTCAAAATGAAGTTATTGTTTCAATGAATAAGTCATTGCCACCAAAATAACACGGTCCTTTGACATTGTGTAAAACCAAGGTGGTCAAAATGCTTAGATGTTTTGTCAGAATGACAGTGGACTCTGGAAGTGGGTTCCTCATCTCCTAATTTCCAAGTAGTCTTGTCCTACATGTTTTCACTGACACTGAATGCCTACTGTCCTAGACGGTTATTTTTCTGAAGCTAACTGACTGCTATTGTTTAAATTCCACTTTGTAAAGCAAAAGAGCACTTACATTTGTATGTGAGGAAAAATAATTATTGTATTTTTTCTGCAATGGTGCACAGTACAGTGAAGTGAGTAAACAGAAAAACAAATTTAAATGTGCTCAGCACATAAAAAACGTAGTCTATCAGTACCAAAATACATGTACTGTGAAAACAAAACATGTATACTGTATACAGTAATATACTACAGTAACAAAATAAAGTTACAGTGCTGGGAATCACTGGACATCCTGTCGCTCCTGTCCTCATTTTGACAATTAGATGGACTATTCTGCATGGATGACTTACACAATGAAAGAATTCTAACATATTATGGAGAGGATAACTATTTAACTGAGAAGAAACATAATCTATTTTGATCACAAGGACGTAGGCAACCGATACTAGTTCAAATTGTAGACAATTGTGCTTAGTCATTTGCCTTAATGTAGCAAACAATGAGACATGCCTTTTCTGTTGTACACAAGTGACAAAATGTTGTGAAGAATTTCACACATTGTTTGACGACTTCAACTGTCATTTGAGAATAGTGCCAAAGCAATTGAGGAAATACCGTTAGTGGACTTTGAACGTAACATGGTTGTTGGTGGAAGACGGGGCTGGTTTGGATATTTCAGAAACTGCTGATCTACTGGGATTTCCAGGCACAACCATCTCCAGGGTTTACAGATGAATGGTCCAAAAAAAGAAAAAATATCCAGTTCTCTGGGTGAAAATACCTTGTTGGCTGAGGTCAGAAGAGAATGGCCAGACTGGTTCGAGCTGATAAAAAAGGTAACAGTAACTCAAATAACCACTTGTTACAACCGAGGTGTGCAGAAGAGCATCTCTGAACGCACAACACGTTGACCCTTGAAGCAGATGGGCTACAGCAGCAGAAGACCACACTGGGTCCAACTCCTGTCAGTTAATAACAGGAAACTAAGGCTACAATTGGCACGGGCTCACCAAAATTGGACATTAGAAGATTGGAAAAAAGTTGCCTGGTCTGATGAATCTCGATTTCTGCTGTGACATTCAGATGGTAGGGTCAGAATTTGACGTAAACAACATGAAAGCATGGATCCATCCTGCCTTGTATCAACGGTTTAGGCTGGTGGTGGTGGTGTAATGGTGTGGGGGGATATTTTCTTGGCACACTTGGGTCGCTTGGTACCAATTGAGCATTGCTTAAATGCCACAGCCTACCTGTGTATTGTTGCTGACCCTGTCCATACCTTTATGACCACAGTGTGCCCATCTTCTAATGGCTTCTTCCAGCAGAATAACGTGCCATGTCACAAAGCTCAAATAATCTCACACTGGTTTCTTGACATGACAGTGAGTTCACTGGAATCAAATGGCCTCCACAGTACCAGATCTCAATCCAATAGAGCATCTTTGGGATGTGATGGAACAGGAGATTCGCATCATGGATGTGCAGCTGACAAATCTGCAGCAACTGTGTGATGATGTCATGTCAATATGGAACAATTTTTCTCTGTATTCTAATTACCTTACAAGAGGCTGCCAATTCACCCATTTGTCACTTTAAGATTTAGCCCCAAAGAGCCTGACCTAAACCTCAATTGAAAATCATCTGCTTAAAAAAGAATTAACTATCAATCCAAGGTGCTTCAGTTAGCAACACAAAGTAATCTACTACACATGGGGAATTCCTTTGCTTTCACGGTAAGTTGGAGCCAAAAACAGGCGGCCGGCCAAATGACACCTGTAAGTGCGCCTATCCCATTTGGAGATACTTTCCCAGACCACACACACATGCATACTCACACTGCTCTAGCCCACAAACACACTCACACACACACACACACACACACACACACACACCACAGCCATCTGCTCTTGGTCAAAAGGACAGAAACACTGAAGTAGCACTGAGTTTACTGTGATGAAAAACAGAAATAATAGAACATCTTATTTGGATTCAGTCATTGTGAGTGTATTCAGACTGGGCCAAGTGGAGCGATGAAGTTTGCTATTGTTGCCCGGTGGGTGTTTTCAGTCTCCTGGCATGATCTGTGTGTTAGTGTTCTCTGTGTGACTGGCTAGTGTGCCCGCTGTCCTTCTACAATGGCCCATTCAGTGCCGCACTCGCATTAACACACACACACACACACACACGTGCACGCGCACGCACGCACGCACTATCTCACTCAATTTCTCTGCACCCCCAGCTAATCACCACAAGGCCACAAACAAAATGGTGGTTGTGGGAAAAATAACTCTGATGTCATCTTTGTCTACTAGCTTTCCCCTTTTCTGTATCTTTCCCTCTCTCCCTCTCTCTCTCTGCTCCTTTTCTGTGCTGCCTAACACAAAAGACTGAGAGGCCTCAATAGGACCCCAGTGCATGCCAGTAGTCAAGGAGACAAAAAGACAGTGTTGGGTCTCGAAACGGGCTTAAAGTGCTCGGTAGAGTTATTTACATAGAGAAAGGGAGAGCAAAAGAGACAACAACTTTGTTATTTACTCGTTCCATTAAATTATTTTGAAATCATTAGGGGGGCCATATGAAAATGGCATTGGACTCTACAGAGCCGTTCCCTTATTAAGATTGTGAACAAATGAGCAGTACATTTGAGCAATATATACTATCAACCAGTTTCAATATTTAGTCTAACTTTCCATTTACCGGTGCCTGCCATATGAAATCACACAAATTTGAATCACACCTGCACACACACACATTTTGAGTTTGGGGAGCTTTGTGAACCGGTGCTGGCTGTAGCTACAGCAGGGGAGACAGGAGAGTAGATTAGCAGATGCTGGATGAGGGTTTGGCATCGGAATGGTCCTGGTAGAAATACTTACAAATAGCTGTTAAATCAGGGAAAAGCAACACAAAACAATGCACTCCTTGTTATCCCTGTCTTGTCTCTAGCCACTCATGTTGTTAGTGCCTCCACCCCCTGCTTTGTCCAGTTCATTAGCCACCAGATACAGGTTTTTTTTCTATTTCTTTGAGTGACACCTATTTTCAGTATAGCCTCCAACTTGGTCCACAAGGGAAAGGAAACGGCTGACCATAACCAACCCCATGCACAAAAACCTTTCAATATTTTCCTTGGCCAATAGATTTGCTGAAATATTTTTTTCATTATAAAATTGGATAGACCAAAATGTATATTTTTGAAGGTGAGCATGTAATTAATTTGTCAAAACATGTAATACTGCTAACACTAGTCTTAGTCCCCTACACTTAGGGGAGAGGCAGTGATCCAGTCTAACATTTACAAAGCAGATGTTTGAGGGAAGTTTGCGCAATCGATTTCCTTTCAATTCCTCTGCCAGCTAACACTTAACCTGAATCCCCCTTTTCACATTTGTACAGCTGCATGCCTCTGGGATACCATGGAGAATTGGTGTGTTTCTGGTCTCTCATTACACACATCTCAGTACCTCTCAAACAAAGAAAGAGAGAGTAGGAAAGAAGAAAGAAAGGGGAAATAGTATGTGGTTTCCTTTTCCCCCTTCATATTATATTTGGCATTGTAACTATAAAAATATGACAGCAGAAAACAGAGGTGACGTGGCTAAAATTAGTATGCAGGAAGGAAGCTCGCTTGCAGAATTAAAAGTTACAGAGAAAAAGCGACAAAGTTTGTTAGTTTGAAAACTACCAGTTTAATAGTGTGCTATTTTGTCTTCCAGTTCAAAAGGTTATTATTTCTCAAAACACTTCCTTTTAAGTTAAAGTTCATTATTCAAAACACATTTAATTCTTACACAGACGTACGAAAAGAAACCAAAGCAAAACATGAATATAATTAAGGGAGTTAATAGTAACAGGAGTGGTCAAAGTTAGTTCACGTGGCACTGAAGAGAAGATTAATATAACTTTACACTGTTAATTGTCATACGTAACACCATATACGAGGCAGTAAAAGGCACAGAGGAAAGCAACATTCAGGTTGATTTTAAAGCCTCGTTAGAACATTATTGACTGGAGGAAATAACAGAATATCAGGACTTTGAAAAGGTTTCAGATTATTGATGAATGATTTAAATATCGACGATGAATGTTTTTTTTTACAAATTATTTTTCATTATCAGACATACAGTTCTTATTTGAAAATGTCATTTAATGTTATTTCCACATAGAAAATATAATATAAAAATACATTATAAACTAGTTAAAAGATGTTTTGAATAACGTTCATGATTTTCTTCTTAAAGGCATAGCTCGGTTTGTGTGGACAGAAGGCTGTAAAGTTAAATGGTACAAAAGTAACAAATCCACCCGTCAGAACATTATTATTTGATGTGTCCTTTAAAAGTTCACAAATGTACAAAGAAATCTTTCCCAATTCAAACAAACAAAAGCAATAACCAATATAACACTGCATTGATAAGGCCTGTCATGCTAAAATAAAAACACAAACACTGTGACGGGACATCAAGGCCACTGCTGTAAATATAATAACACAATACTTTTTGGCACTAAAATGCTCAATAAAAAAGAGTTATGCACTTAAAACACAACATTTAGATGATAATATATTCTCATTAATTTGCATTTAAAACCAACAGAACTGAACATTCAAAAATTCAGTTTGTTGCATTAACCTACCACTGTTAATAAATTAAGGCACCGTTGTTGATTAAATTAATTCAGTATTGTAGTGCTGTAAAGACACCATTGGGCTAAAAATAATTGCCACTGGTACAAGAGTGTGACCCTCCCAGTTTGTGTACAAAGAAATAATGGCTATAAATTATTTTGAGAAATGAAGTTTGTGTTTTTCTCAAAAGGTTGTTACCTGGTAAACAAACAGGGTGCCCATGTGACTGTAATTGTGATGCCTCACTTAGGTAATGACCACTTCTTTACCAAGTTAGAATCACTTCTTTTTAGAGGGCATAGAGTGTCAGTGTGCTTGGTAAGTACGATAACCACCGTTAATATTGTTACTGTGTCCTTTGACATTTTTACTGCAATGTAATACATGTACAGGGTAATGCAATTGATATAATTCAACCAAGTTTGACACAGCACTGGTTAGGATAAGTTTGGGATATTCACAGTTTTCTGGTTTATGACACGGCACTGCATGTTACGGATGTGTGGTTGGCCTGTGGGCTGTAAATTACACCCCGAATGTATAGTTTGACATTAGACTAAGTAGAGGGGACCTCCTGGTTAGGTGGCTTGGCGGTGATCATGTCCTGCTATCAGGTTCTTATGGCTGCTGTCCTCTGGTTGGCTGGTTAGGTAGAGGCAGGGAAGTTGTTCCCATTGTACTGGTCTCTGGTTGGCTGGTTGGAGTAGTAGCTGGGCCGTTAGCCAACGAACACCCCAGTATAGGCAAATATGGTCGGGTCATCAGTGGGTGGAAAGGTCAGAGGGTCAAGGATCATGGGTTAGTTGCTGGTGTGGCTAGAGAGTTAGGCAGACAGACAGACGGACAGACAAGGACAGACATGTAAAAACGAGGAAACAAAAAGAAAAAAGATAGAATAGAGATTAGTGTCGGCTAGTGGCGTCAGGATGACATCATGGCAGTTCTAGCGCAGCCACTTACTGTGAGGGGCATGACATAATCACCGCATAATCCCTTCATAAGCACTAAATGACCATTCATTATTATTACTATGCATCAACAGCTGCAGGTTGACAAAATGAATGGATCTTTAGCAAGCAAAAGCATTGGAAGATACCGAGTAGCTCACACAGTTATATTTGCTAATCAATGCTTATAAAGGTATTATGCAGTGTACATAATAAGATAGTGTTAGCCCCTCAGAGTGTGACTGCGACGTGTCTGATGCTAATCATGCTAGCTAGATTGTGCCTGGTAATAATAGTCTGAGAAACTATGAAGAGAATAAAGAGCCGTTGCATGGTTTTACCAGAGGAGCAGAGTTTCTCATATCTCTACAGACAAGGTATCTAAGCCTAAGCGACACACAGAGAATATTCTGTTCTACACAGACATAAGATTTGGGTGATTAAAAAAAGGTTGGATTATTGTTTTTGCCGTCTACTATGATGAATTAGATCCACAGCTAATAACTACAGAAGCAGAGAGGCTTCTCATTAAAGACAACAATGAGATGTTAAGAGATGGTGATTTTAGAGGAAGTTAAAGAGATCATTCATATGAATGTTTCACCTACAATAACGTAGAAACTTTGGTTTTCTTTTGACTTAAAAAAAAATCGAACTTTATTTCCCTTTTGCTATGTACAACAACAGCCTAATATGTATGGCTAATCCATATCGTACAAACATTTTGAAAGCCAGACCATTTAGGTGTGTTTGTTAGTTTACATAATCACTCTCCAGTTTAAATCCTACATGGAAAAAAGCTATCTGAAATACTAGGAACTATTCCATTCTCAATACAAATTTCTTACATAACTTTTAAAAGCAAACTTTATACAATTTTTGTATTGCAGTTACATCTGGAATTCAGCACCACACTGGCTACGAAAAAATATGAAATTTGTAAACAGCTGCCTCCAGAAGGCATTTAATAAGTCCACAATATACTGTATATTTAACATCAGATCTTATAACTCAGATATCAGTGAAACACACTATCTTTTAGTACTAAAGAACCAAAATAAATCATATAAAAATTGTTTCAATTGTTTCAACCCCCATAAATAGTCCAGAAAATTCAAGTGTGTCTCATCATTCATCGGGCACAAAATAACAAAATGAACAATATAAATAATAATGTCTATAGAAAATTGTTTGTCCCAGTTAAACCATTGGAATGTCAGTTTGATTTTTTAAACTTTTGCTTGTCGGTCCCACTGTTGTAGAGAAGTAGTGAAGACAAACAACACAACCTCTCAGGGAGGATTCCAAATCTAGTCACAAGGAATCAGTCACATGAATGGAGTGATCCATTCTAAATGAGGGGGCTGAGCCAACAAGCATTCCTCTTTATCTAAGAGGGTGGTGAAGAAAGCCCTGGAACCTATCACCTCTAAAATGGTCTCAACCATTCCGCTCACTTATTTAACCTTTAATGTGACCAAATCTCGCTTGGCATAAATAACCAGTGTCAGACTTGTTACTCCATTGCAGTTCTTTTTATCCTTTTAGCATGCCAAAACACAGCTGAACGGAAAATGGTTCTCTCTCTCTCACACACACACACACACACACACACACACACACACACACACACACACACACACACACACACACACACACACACAAACCAAAAGGTCTAATGAGCTAACTGACCTCTGTCTGTGGTCATTACCCTTTGGTAAGGATGGATTCTCATGTCGTGGCGTCGTACCTTAGCGGTCATGGCACCTGCTCACAGCGCAATGACATTACCAAAACAGAGCACAGAGGTGGTTACTCATCACAGGGAGAGGGTCACGCTACACAGTGTTATCTAGAAAAAGGAGGTTAATTGCTTTTGTTGCATTAGACAAAAGATTACAAAAAAATCTATAAACACTAATACATAGAAATTAGACACTATATCTTTTTTAGAGAACTGTTAAATAGTCTCCTACAAATTAGTGTTAAAAAGTCAATGTTAGTTGAATTTAATCAAATAATGATATCATTATTTTCTAAAGTCAGTAGATTTTACCAGTGCACAAGCCTTAATTATTTTAAACTGAGCTACTGAGCACCTGATATGCTAAAGCAGGCCTATAAAATGTAAACATGTCAAAATATATGTATCATCCAAGCTGGTGAGTTTGCAAAAAAAAAAAGTATATACACAACAGAACAGAGTGGTCACAGTGGTCAATTGGACAAATCCGCAATTCAGTTGAGTCCAAATATCTGGGGACCTGTCTGCCATAAGCACAAATAAACTGTGTCATATAGGTGTTTGCCTCTGTGAGCCAGTCCGTGTGTGTGTGGAAGGGAAGTGCTATTGCTTAGCCTTTGGTGGGAAAAGCCATACCTGCAATGACAGAGGGGAGGTGGGTTAGACAGGATAGGATAGTGTATGTGTGTGGGTATGTGTGCGCGTGTGTGTTTGTGTATCATCCCAATCAGCTCTGATACACATCTGCACCTATATGGCTCTTTCACTAAGCCCTCCACGAATGGAGGCAGGCTATGAATCAGTGAGTTCTGATAGTGTGTGCGGGCAGGCGTCTGCTTACCTAATACTCCAGTAGAGTCGATGGGGTATTCCAGAATGGAAGGGCCCAGGGTGTAGGGGTACTCATAGGGCGCGTAGATCAACCCTGATTCTTGGGCTTGCTGCATCAGCGCCGCATGGTGATTGGCCCCGGGCATGAGGGCCGAACTCTGGATCTGACGAAGCAGCGGCATGAGGGTCGGCGTGTTGACGGGGGCGGGGTGCCGCATAGCGGTGGGCAGGACAGGGGAGTGGCCTGTGATCATGCGTGGCGCCTGAGGGGAGGCCAGGGAGAAGGCCATGGTGTCTGCACATGTACCGCACAATCAATGGAGACAAGGGTGAAGGGAAAGTGGGAAAAAACAAATAAATCAATTGAAAGTCCGAAACAGAGGCAATTGTTTCAAAGAACAGTAGGCACCCTGTGTGCCCATCAACCCCCCACCCTCTGCCTAACACGCTCTGTAATGACGTCCTCCTTACGCGTCTTGATGTTGGCGTCTCTGTAGGTTCCATTGAGAATGGCCAGCTCCATCAGCTGCATCTTCTTCAGGTTGTCCTCCCCCTCAGCCTACACACACACACACACACACACACACACACACACACACACACACACACACACACACACACACACACACACACACACACACACACGCCAAGACAATCAGAAGGTCAGTTGTTCACTTTGCTGGGAGTCTTTCGCAATCTGTAAGCCTATGTTTGGACACTTCTGTTTTTCAACAGAATGCAGAGCTTCTCTCTGAATTTCTCAGCAACTTTTAGTGAATATTCTGACATGGATTTAGTGGTTGCAGTTCACCGAGTGGTAGTGCTGGAAAAGTAACTTATGAATTTCAATTAACTTCCGTCGTCGATAGATTAAAATGGACCTTGACCCTGTACACAGTCACCCACAGCTGGGTTACAGTGTCCATCTAGCTCAAATTAGGCTTGGGTTACCCTCCTGTGAACAGCTTGACTGATTTACAGTTCTACAAGGTCAGCTGGGTTAAACTAACAGATATCATTCACACACACAAACGTCCACTCACCCGCACACACACTCCCCCGCTCTTTCCGCACACACACACCCACCCACCCACCCCTCCCCCTCCCCCCCCCCCCCCCCCCCCCCCCACACACACACACACACACACACACACACACACACACACGTGTCTGTGTGGGGTCAGATCAACAGGTGTTATGTACTTCACAGCCACAGCACCTCCTCCCCTTTTAACCTATGGTGTTGTGTGATACCAAGCATCAGCTGAAGAGGTTGCTGCTGAGGAGATTCCTCGGCATTGTAGTTCAGCGTTCCAGAGGGGGACAGCTACATTTTCCCTAATGCTGTTTAGTGAAACAGAACAACATGTAGTGAAGAACCTTGTCATTTATGGGTCGGCGTGAGGGTGGAACAATGTGGGATGTGTGTGTGGGGGGTTGGCTTCAGTGCAAGTGGGGGTAAGATAGTGTATGTGTGTGTGTCAACCAGTGTACTCGTGTTCTGGGGAGTAGGTGGTGGAGGAGAATGCGCGAAATGTAGAGCAGCACAATCAAAATGTGTATGTCTTGTGAGAAAAACGAATACTGTAGCCAGTATGTGGGAATGAAGTGAGTGTGAAAGAGTGAAAGGAGTGATAGAGTAGGGAGAAAGAGTGAACAGACTCACCATTCATTCCCCCAGCCTTTCACACAACCATGGGTTACTATGGAAACCCCTTTATGCGTGTTCCCTAATTACCCTAGCCCCTCACGCTCTCACAGACACACACACACACACACACACACACACACACACGCAAAGCTACATACACAGACTCTGACGCTCGCCTCAGTCTCTTCCGTCCTGCACAAACTTTCGCGGAAAGTGAGTGTCGGTAGATTTCTCGGGGAACATTGAGTGAACTCACAGCAGGGACAAGTAGTTTCTTGACTTCGGCGATGGCGCGGTGGAGTTTGATCTGTGCGCGATTGTGCGTGTCTTCGACTGTGATTAACACATGGAGGTCCTCGCTCAGATGCTCCCAGTTGGGCTTTCCTCGGTTCAGCTCCTCCTGAGGAACACACACACAATTGATAAAAGGGCAACAGAAAAGTTTGGAGGAAACTGTTTCAGTGTAACATTTTAATGGGGGATACATCCTGCCCCCTTCCTGTTTCCCCACTCTCTTTTCATGCTATTCTCGCTTATCTAACCCCCCCCCCACCCCTCTCTCTCTCTCTCTCTCTCTCTCTCTCTCTCTCTCTCTCTCTCTCTCTCTCTCTCTCTCTCTCTCTCTCTCTCTCTCTCTCTCTCTCTCTCTCTCTCTCTCTCTCTCTCTCTCTCTCTCTCTCTCTCTCTCTCTCTCTCTCTCTCTCTCTCTCTCTCTCTCTCTCTCTCTCTCTCTCTCTCTCTCTCTCTCTCTCTCTCTCTCTCTCTCTCTCTCTCTCTCTCTCTCTCTCTCTCTCTCTCTCTCTCTCTCTCTCTCTCTCTCTCTCTCTCTCAGTATGGGGTGTGGGCTGAGAATGTTCTGGAGAGGGGGATGGAATGCTGGACTCGCTCCACCTGCCGTTTGGAAGGTTCAGGTCATCGCTGGCCAAGAGCAAACACCAGGGGAAAGAGAAAAGCGCACAGACACAGATCCAGGACCAGTAAAAAGCCTTGTTTTAAGTGTGTGTGTGTGTGTGTGTGTGTGTGTGTGTGTATGTATGTGGGGGTATGCACCTTCTTCTTGTCTCTCATGGAGCCTTTTCCCCGCACCATAATCTTGCAGCCGGTCTCTGACTCCAGCTGCTTAGCTGTCAGTCCCCTTGGTCCCAGGATTCTCCCTACAAAGTTAAACTACCACACAGAAGAACAAGATACATTGTGAAATATGAGTGAAACTCTTCTTTCAGACAGGAACTAGTTTGAGTGCATGTTTGTATGTGTGAGAGGGGCGTCATACGTAGAGAGAGAGAGAGAGAGAGAGAGAGAGAGAGAGAGAGAGAGAGAGAGAGAGAGAGACAGAGAGAGAGAGAGACAGGAATAGCTTATTATATGCCTGTTGGCTGCTGCTGGAGCTGTTGGTATGGCCAGACAGCAGCGTTCTCTTAACCTTATCTGTCGCTGAGACTGAGTGATTAACTAGGCAGCTGCCCCTCTGTTTCTGTTCTCTCTCTCTCGCTCGACATTTGTCTACCCCCCCTCCCTTGTCTCTCTGTTGTCTCCCCTACTTGTCTCAGTATGTTTTTTTAACTCCCCCTTTTGTGGGGATTGCAACGCATTCTCCTCATTCCGAAAAACACCCATGCGGACAAACACACACTCACAAAAAAACGGTTAGAGAGAGGAACTAATCTCTATATTTAACCCTGACTTCATCTGTTCCACCAAGTGGGGAGTGTGTATGTGTGCGGGTGTGTGTATCCGCTTTAAGATCCTAACATGTCAATGAGGACACCCTGTCATCAAATCTTTGACTTGAGCGGCTGATGAAAAGCAACCCAAAGAACTGGATCCATCCCGCATATCCTTCACAGGTGTACTTAAACTCGTATCGATATATTTACTGCTTAGCTAAGTGTGATCAACTCCGAACTCTGTGAATTCTCCCTTAAATAAATCAGAGGCTAACTGGTTTATCAACTCTTAAGGGATGTATGAACAACAGTAGACTTCTGAAGGTCAAGGACCCCTGTCCACTCACGTCTGGGTATTCTTTGACAGGCACAAAGAGCTTCTCTTGCAGCTGAGCCACGGGACCAATGCCATCAGGCAGTTCCTCTGAGTCCCGCCCCTCGGCCACGCCTCCACTCATCGTGTCATTGTACATGTCCTTGCGTACTCTTCCTATTTCTGAAAAACAGAAGAGGGAAAGGGTTAGTGTGAATACATTTTATATATCTGATAATCTGATCTAATTATGATGTGATTTTGAGTAGTGCGCTGTGAGTTTTAGTCTAGCTGAATCACCGAGGGCCAACACACAAACAGCAAATCCAACACAGCCTCACCAACTCATCATAATAACTGGTGGTTGGGTGCCTTAACAAAAACAAAACCAAAACACACGCAGACCGACATGGAAACGATCAGACACACCCCACATTCTGCACCGCGATGTGGAATCTAATCAGGGAAGCGTTCAACATCTGTCCACCCTCAAACTTTTAGCTGTAAATCGGGGAACACACATGACAAGGAAACGAGGAGTAGTTGCACAACAGCTACTAGCCTGACAAGTCAAAGGAAAGATGGGAGGTAGAGAGACACGCTGTCTGTCTGTCTGTCTGTCTGTCTGTCTGTCTGTCTGTCTGTCTGTCTGTCTGTCTGTCTGTCTGTCTGTCTGTGTATTTGTTTATGACTGACTCAAATGTTCAATAGCACCCATGATGCATCTGCAATGGCATCTTAGCCCTCTAATAACTGGCTTCTGCATGGTGTTGTGTGTGTATGCAGACAGACAGACAGACACAGACAGACAGACAGACACACACACACACACACACACACACACACACACGCACGCACGCACGCAAGAGAATGACTACCCTGAGTCACAAATATCATGTGACCTCAGCAGGATGACAGGCATGTCTCCCAGCTCACTGAGTGATATGTCCGACCATAATAACTACAGAAGAACTATAATTACAACCACAGCTACAATCACAACTCTGAGCTCTGACTAATAACACGCTGGACCACCAGTCCGCATACAACAATTACATACATGCATACATGGACAGATTAGACACATGTACACAGGCTACTTAGACACACACAACTATGTGTTTGACCTGTATTGGACAGGAATGGGAAGAGCTTATTCGAGGAGAGGGGGGACGCAAGAGGGGAGATAGTAAGGGAGGAAGGCAAGAGATGGGAGGGAGTTGCTACAATTGGCCTTATCTCCTAACTCTAACACTTCAACCTGCCACACACATAGACTAGGCCTTGGTGTTCCAGAATCGGTTAAACACACGCTCACACACAATACATACCAATACATACACACAAACAATTTAAGGGACGTATTCTCCATTTGTAAGCTGTGTTCTGTAAAGGAGATATTTTTCTTTAAAGTTCTGTTGAATTGTAAGGGACATCTATTAACTAGTTTCAATCATGTTGGCTTTTTATAATGCAGTTTATCTTATTCAATCCGAATTATGCTCCACCTCCCCTACTGAGTCACATGAAACAAGTAAAAATTCATGACTTCTTAAAGTCGAAAGTGATCAATGGATCCTAATCAATAGATCTACATGAAGTATCCAGGAGACCAATCAATCTTTCTATGAAACCAGAACAATGGGTGTGACTTTCAAGTCAAGACCCTCCCATGTGAACTATTTTCACATTGATATGTACCAAGGACGGGCTGTGACAGTGGACAAAGTTGTGTGCAGTCGTTAGACTAAACTATAGCTCGTGTATGTGTTTGTGTGTGAACTTGTTAGAGCGAAAATGTGTGTGGGGTGGGTTCTAGGGAGGTTTCCTATCTTCTGCTGAAACCTAATTTGCAGCATGATTTGATGAAGCATATTAAACTCATCTGGCGTTTTTTGCCTGCATTGAACTGTGTGGTTGCTATTAATTAGGGTATGAAAATACAGCTAACGTAGATCGGTAGATGACCCATGTGGGTGTCCTCAGATAGCCTACCTTCGTCCAGCAGTCGCTCTAGATGTGTGAAGATGCCAGTGAAGTTGGGCAGCGAACTCATCACCTTCCGGTCGTTCATCAGCTGCATGAGATAGTCTGGACTGGGTTTAGGCTTGTCCCTTACCTCTGTCTCCCCCACCATGGCTGTGCGCACAACGTTCACGGTGAAAAGGTTAAATTCAAAGGTCAGTGGAAAAAAATGTTAGTCTAGCAAGCCTCGCCTCCGCCAAAAAGCAAGATCCAAAAGTTGTCCGAGCCTCTACGTATTCGATGAAACCGAATGGAGTGGCAACACTCTAGATTCTAAAAGTATTGCCCAACAGACTTGCAGTAACGGTCAAGTGAACTGGAACTTAAAGCAGAATAGTATTGACCCTGAATATCTTTATGCTCTCAGCGTCCCGTTGCTTGTACTTGGAAAAGTTTGAAAAAGTTTTTGGACTTCTCGTGACGCTTTCTTTTTCGACACAGCCCTACCAATTAAATAATATTCGGGCGAGATACAAACTTAAATGGCCTTTTCAGTTCTTTCGCAAGTCCTCTACGTGACTGCCTGTTGTGTTGGTATTCAGCAGTGCGGCTCGGGTCCCTATCATATGATTACAGTAGCAGCACGAGTCGGAGCGCGCAGCGCGTCCCTGAAATTGAAGGGGAGGAGGCTGAGTTTTTCCTCTTTGGCCCCTTCTTTCCCCTCCCCTCCCTCTCTCTCTCTCCTGTCTTTCTCTTTTCTCTCCAACCCCCAACCCTCTCCATGAGCACACGTATAATACATAGGTATGCACACCTGCCAACCAACAGTTGTTGTCAATCACACTTGATCATGTGTGTGTGTGTGTGTGTGTGTGTGTGTGTGTGTGTGTGTGTGTGTGTGATTGTAAAACGTTTCTCACACAGTCACAAAAACAAATCCTGTTGGAATCCCACACGACACATCCCTCCCCTATGCTGTCCTTTTGGGGGTTTCTTTGATTAGAGCAGGGGGCTTTTAAAGCAGTGTGGGGGGTCGTGCATGTTTTCTATAACTCCCTTTAAAGTGATGTTTAAATTGGCTAGATTAGCTGTAAAAGTAGGTCTGTCCTGGGAATCAGGAAAACCACACATGCGGGGTCCTAACTTGAGCCTTTTGTTTGGCCATGTCAGCCTCCTCTGTTTCTCCTATGCCCCCTCTATGACAGAGGAGGGAATGTTCTGAGATCATCAGTCTCGCCCTATCTCCTCCGAGCCACCACATGGTATCCTCAAACAATCAGACCATGTGTGTACTTAGCCCCATAAAACAACATATGATTTAGTGTGTGGACAGGCAAGGGCGCATGGGTGTGTGTGTGTGTGTGCTTGTGTCCAAGTGCATGTGTCTGAGGGGTGGGGCTTGACTGCAGGAATTGCAATGCCGTGATAGCGTTGGTAATAGCCAGCTGGTATGTGGTGGGTATTGAGGGCGGGGGCAAAGCATTGTCCTCTCATAGCTTAAACAATGACCCTCTGAGCAGGGCACAAATCTACCAGTCACCGGGCCCTCTCTCTCTCTCTTTCTCTTTTTCTCTTTCTGTCTTTCTATATTTTTTAAGGTAGATACCTAACTATTACAAAGTTGAAAATGTTAATTGGGTGTCCCTTTAGACTTAAGAAAGTTTTTGTATATTGTGACTGTGCCGGTCACTCACTTTTCGACCTTTAATCTGTTAGCATTAGATATTAATTAATGTTGTACACATTTGATAGGTATCTTGGAAATGGAGTAGATTACTACTTTCAAAGACATGCATTATTCATCATTTATGTAATTCATCTGATTAAATCTCTGTAAGTAACTAACCTTCCATCAATCAATCCACAGGTCTTTGCTCATCAAATAGGGATAATCTGGAAATACTACCATCTAGTGGAATTGTATGATAACTACTTTTAATATATGGGCCAAGTGTGACAAATGTAGATGAATTACCAGCTAAACCCAGTTCTCTTCTACACAACTGTTGGATTTACAATATTTATTTTCAATAATGATGTGATGTAGATGTCATGATGGGTACACGCAATGGAAGTCATTGGCATTGATACATCAAATCAAGCAAGCCTAGAGTCTTGCAAGCCTATTGTAGTTCAGGCAGAGCATTTAAATCCTCTTGACCTTGACATGCCAGGGTAGATTTATTCAACAACAGTACTCATGGCCACCAGGAGACAGCAGAAGAGCACAGCATCTCTGAGTGGGGCCCTTACCTGACACTGTTGAACTTAGATCCTGTGTAAACCCACTCTGATCTTGATGTCTGCCTGGTCTGGTTCCATTCCACTTTGTATTCTTGCATATTGTAGGGTGGGTAGATACTAGGATGTTTTAATGTGAGGTTGACTAGCCCAGAAAAGTAGAAAAGGGACTATTCTTATTTCCATTTGTTTGTTTATTTGAAAACCACTCAGTATAGCAAGACATTTAACCATGCACTACTTTTCTTTGTTACATTGGGAATTTTCCAGCAAATGCATAAAACGACTAGACATCCAAATTCTAAGCAATTGTAGAAAGAGTGATTGGTTGATGATGCCCAATGCCAAGGACAAACTGACTATTCTTTTTAAGGCTCTAACTGATATACCTCAACTAAGCAGTAGCCTTCTCATCGCTTCCGAGGTTAAGAACTCACTAAGTTGCCCCTTGCCATATAAACCTAGTGCAATACTAACCCTAACCCAGTGTACATGTCCTCTGACCACCTATATATGGATGAACCTATGTACCCACCCAAGAAGACCAACTCTGACCATGACCCATTTCTTAAAGCCAATCAACTCCATATCAACTAAACATTTGATCTCTCTCTCTCTCTCTGTATCTCTATACATTCCTGGCTCACAAACCCACCTCCCATCATCTCTCGCTCTCTCTCTCGGAGACACGTGTTCAGATAAACATCACTTGTGTACCTGGCTGAGGGCTAACGCTAATCTAAAGCTCTTAAGGCCTCTTATCTGCTCAGGGCTGCTTTGGGCCAACCAAAATATCACAGAGTTGCCCTCTTTACCACTCTCCTGCCACCAGTCCAGAGGCCTCCTTCTCTGACTAAGCCACAGTTGGCTTGGATGCCAGCTTCCCTTAGAAGCTGTACTTCCTGTTGTCAGGCAGAATATGTGGGTCAACCGTGTTGATCAGTTTCTTTAAGGACAGATGAAGAGGCATTTACAAAAGCCCACTCGTGTACTTTGACGATTAGTATGTTTAGAGCACCAGATGCCATTTCATACGACAGGAAAAAAGCAAACACGTAAAGGCAATATAGATGTCCTTTGGTAGCTATTCAGATAAATACTTCAGGGATTTTTTTTGATTCAAAATGTTACTTTCCCTATGTGAAGAACATGGATTCATGCCTCATTACTTGCATGAAAATTCACAAACACAGACACGAGCACACACGACCTTCAGAGAACATGTGAAGGGCTTCCTGTGTCCATGTGAAAGGAATAATCACATAATGACCCTGATCCTACTGGCTTAATCAGGACTCCCACAGTGTTCCCAGAAGGCCTTGCTCTTTGATCTCTGCTGTCTTAGGGAAAAACAATACAAACTTTTATACTAATTTCTGTCTCATGACTACAATCCTTTATTAAAATATACAATGATCACTTTTCTACTCAAAAAAATATTTCTTATGGCAAAACACAAATCTTTACAATAGAAGAAGTAAAAGAATTTAGCTTAATTACATGTTTTAAAAAAAGTATTGTATCAATTCTACACTATTTACAAAGAGAGCAACACAGTTGTTGTCGATATATATATATAAGTGTGTGTGTGTGTGTGTGTGTGTGTGTGAATGGTATATACAGCTCAGGCCAAAGGCCCCAACCAGACACTGTTGATAGGAGAAGGAGAACACCAAAGGGAGAACGGTGACAGGGTCAGAGCACTGGGGTCATGTTTTAGCTGCCAATCATAATTGTCCTCCTTGGCTCGGGGGTCTTTTCTGGATTCCTCATGTGCATGTCCCTCTCCCCTGCTCTTGGCCTCATCCTCCAACCCCGCGTCCCCAAACTTCACATACATACAGTAGGGGTGGTAAAAATGCTACCAAATTGCTTTCACACTCCTACTGCGTCTTAGAAACACATACAACCTTCCTTCTGGCAATGGCAGCCTGGTTTAATTGTGGGGGGTTTACTCTTTCTAGGTATTAGCTACCAACCAGTAAAAGGAATTTAGTGGGTCAAAAATAAATGTAGTTGTATGATGTGCTATGCAAATGCTAACCTTTTGACATCCATGGGAGGGGGGGCTGCATAGCAACCACCATCCCCACACCATCCTTGAAACACTCCAGACCAGCTCAACAAAAGGGGACTTTCTAACTGATGACAATATAAAGAGGAAATGAACAGATTTCAGTACAACGCAAAACAGACATTTTGTGCATTTATATGACAGCATCAATCGTATGTTGTTGGTTTCATTTTTTTGAGGAGATACAGTTATATACGTGTTTCTAAGATAACAAGAAACAAGGATCACTGGATGTTTGGGGGGAAAAACTAAAATAAATCCATCAAATGGTATCCATTTACTCGTAAGACAAAATATTGGATTTCTACAGGGGTATAAGGATGTGAAGAATAGGTTTTAAACATTCCGGGGTAACTTTTCTCTATAGATCCTCAAAATAATATGTGAAGTCCGTTTGTTAGTCCATTCTGAAAACCAAATGTGTGTGTGGATGTTATCTGTCTGTTATCTGTGCTGTTATAAAAGGTGACTTATTCATCTTGCGTTTTCTCTCCCTCTTTTTATCCCCAGGTGGGATTGGTCTCAGTTTGTCTGGAAGGAGCTTGTTCAGCTCACCGTAGCAACTGGTGCCTCCTCCCCCCCCTCTACCTGGTTACCCTTGCCCATGGACTTCATCTTGGCCATGATGTCAGTGTAGGTCTCTTTCACAGTCTTCTCCAGGAGGTAGCCCTCACTCTCACTCTCTGGGTCCTCTGGATTACTCAGGGTGGACAGGGATGTGTCTACGTACTGCAGACCCACCATCACACCAACCTGCAATGGACAGTGAGGTCATGCCACGTCAGAACAGATATGGAAGTGAACCTAGGACGAGCTTTCAGCCTCCAACTCACCGAGCGAAAGGTAGTAGTGACTCTCAGGGAAAGAGTAATAGGAATTAAACAAAAAAGGTAATTACACATATTTATCCCAGGATCTTTCTTAATTAAAGCATGCTGAAAGACCACTGAGACAAATGGCTATAATAATTTTAAAGGTACACAAAACCTTAAAATATTCGCATTTGAAAAATGTATTGTACGATAATTATTGCATCTTGGTTCCTTAAAAAATAGGGAATCAATCGTTCACATCACAATAACAGCCGATTTCCAGGAAGTCGCCTATGTTTGACCCCTTCTCTAGATTAACCGTTGACTCCACCTTCATCACTTTTTGTCCCAATAGAGACTCTTGCATAAGCATGGTTATTTTAGGAGTAGCATTCCTCCAGTTGTATTTGTCTCGTATAAGCCAATGAGGACTTAGCCCAATTCCAAGTTTTCAGGACATGACAAGTACAGTAATTATATCTGTTTTAAGGAACGTTAAGAAAGTTGCCAGGTAGTAATTAAGTTGGGTGATGCCACAAGAAGACAACAACAACAAGACACTAATCCAACTCCTTCACCTGGTGGAACATTGCCCATGAACACTAGACAGTAAATATGGACTTGGTGGCACGGGAGGTGGACATCAAGGTAAAGAGTTGAGGATAACCGAAGGGACTATTGTATGTCTAGGTTTAACTAAACAATTAGGAGGAAATTACCGTGCAGCAGGCAAAACACCCTAACCGGTGTGGCACTTCGTTACCTGAGAATAAGGCAGGAAGCGTTAAGGGTGAATGTGTCTAAAGGAGATTGAGGTAATTGAAGCTGGCAGGAAGTTGGTGCGTGCAAATAGAGGAAAAGAAGATAGAGGACAGGAGGTGGGCAGGGCTTGATAACACAGCAAACTGGGTTGAGCCCGTGCATGACAGACCAGATTTCTCTACTCAAACCTGTCTGACCATTAACTCAAATCCTAAATTAGGCTGCACGTACTCTGCAGCCATTTGCTAGACAAATTGTACATTCAATTCGGTATCTGAATTTGATTCAAGAAGAGAAAAAAGAATGTGTGTGTGTGTGTGTGTGTGTGTGCGTGTTTATGTGTGTGTTTGCTTCTGATTGTGTGTGTGCCTCCTTATCACCTCCAGTATTGTGACCAGCAACACCAGTGCGCCGATGGTGTTCATCAGGCCCCCGTAGTAAGACAGCAGGGCGTCACGGCACCCACGCTTCCACACATTGAGCTCCTCGGTGTAATGGTCGTAGCTGTAGTGGGCAGTGTTGTTGGTCATCTGACCCTGGATGCAGGGCCTGGGCGAGCTGGGGTTACAGCAGCTGAAGGGGACTCCGTCCATCAGGTACTGGCCATCCACATTACTGCCGATGCGGCTAGGGAGGAAGGGAATAGGGGAAAAGTTAACATCAGGCTTGAATGGTTCAGTCAGACTTCGGTCAGATTCAGTGAGTTGCCACAGTATACTGATAATCTACAAATGAAGAAAGTAAATGTGTTAAATCACATGTAGCAATAGTTCACCTGTAAGCTGTGTGGGAATGACTTAATCAGTGATGCCACATTAAACTATGATTTAAGCCTTTGGAGGATTTTGAGTGGTTAACACGCTATGTCGTTAAATAATTGAAATCCTAGATTCCTCAGCATATTCTAGGATAGCACAGAGTAGAGCTCAAATGGGATAAAGATCATGGATGAGGGAATGAGATTAACCCCATTAATCCTTCTCAAATACCTCTCACCTAGCATAACTGTTCAATGTTTTAAGTTGTAATGCCTTTTTGTATTAGAATGTGTTTATATTAAAAATAATTTGCCTTCACAGGTGTGCCAGGTTAAGTAAGTGTTCTATATGTCCTGACATTTTTCAAATGAAGAGCGTGTTCTAAACTTGTGGTTTTAAAAATGGTTCGTAAAAATGTTTCTACCAATCAGTGAGATGTGAGAAAAAAAGGATTAGCAACTTTTCAATGTTGGTGATTGTTAACATTGCCTTGATTTTGGACATCCTGTGTGTGTGTAAGTCTAAGTAGGATGTCAGTTGTGGCTGCCATTAGTGGAACAACGTAGGCTAAATAAGAATGGTGGCATTGCACAGGATCAGGGATATAGAGTGATCCATATACAACTGATACAACGCTGATCCATACAATTGCCCTCCTTTGTATATACTTTATACGCAGTAGGTACATCTTAATATATTTGTAGGGTTTTGCCCTCAGCTGCCTACACATCAGTCGATATTTCCACCTAAAAGTGAACCCTTTGAGTCAATTTGAACCTCAATACCTCATGAAAGAGCTTAGAGGAGTCTAATGTCATGCCTCTCAGAGGCATTGTTGTTCAACGTTATTGTCATTTGCTGTAGTCAATCATCAGGACTTTAAGGCCTATCAGTCAGTGTCTGTCTTGGGACAGCTCTATTCCTGAAGTGTTGTGAGGCCTCGCACTGATTGGACAAGACAGTAAGCCGTGAAGGACGAGGAAATGTGATCCAAGAAGATTAACTCCAAAGAACAAACAGAACTCTTTCAAGCACCCAATACCACCTACACTGACAACCGTTTGCTTCCCCCACAACGCACATCTATTTCTTAGTGATAGTGATAGCGCATTCAAAGACCAAGGAAAGATCAATTTTTTGGAAGCACTAATGTAAAACACTCATGCAGAAATCCCTTGTACTCCCTGAAAACTCCTATCACCTCACATCAATAATACCTGGCCCCTCCTCTTGACTTAAGCACCTATTGTCAAACTGAGTCGCTGAAGCCCCTTCCCACAATACCCTGTGGAAAACTGCCTAGTAACCTCTTTTAGCAACCGTCACACTCACTATCATTACAAATCAGATCCATCAGGTGAGCCTATAATCCCAACAAAGAGAAGTGACCCGTATTTGCTTATTAGCCCTTCCTGACCTCAGATTCCCTTATCGTAATCTCCCACCAAGCATCAAAAATTCCCATCAACCATAAACACTGCACAACTGAAGAAATTCAAAAAGAAAGACTCCATACCAGTACATCAACAAATACACTGAGAACTAAAAGCATGCAGTACCTGTAGTTTATCCACTTTTGAGTGTGCATGCGTCAAGTAGGCATTCTACCACGGGTTAAACTTACTAACTTTCTACTAAGTGTTAAGACTTATGATGATTTGCAGATAACGGAGAATTAAATCACTCACTCTTTGACCTCTTTGGCGGCAAAATTCAGGTAGCGGTTGCTGACCCACTGGATCTCGAACCAGTCCCTGTAGTTGTTGTTCCCACAGCAACGGAATTCCATTTGCATCAGGTCCAGGGTCCTCTTCATGTAGCAGCGCCCAGGCGTATCTGTGTCCTTGTAAAACTTCATACCATTCTTCAAGCCCTCCGCCAGAGTGAACTGGAAGGGGATTCTCATCACGAAACAAAGCAGGGCTACTACAACCAGTAGGATGTTAAAAAACAAACAAGACACCAGGAAGGGCTTCATGATTGGTTTCCACGTAGCGAACTTGGCGGGATCCAGGGAGTCGTAGCAGATTTTGCCTCCCAATGCGTTCAGACCACAGGCTACCAGACCCACAATTATCAGCAGATTGGGTAGAAAGTGGCTCTCGTTGTTGTCCATAAGTTCAGAGCGCTTGCGTAGCTCGATTTTGAAAAAGAGGCCCATGCTGAACACCAGCACGCCGGCCATCACAGAGAACCAGTACATGAACCAGACAAACTGAGCAAGCTTTACTCGCTTTTTCAGATCAAACTTGACCTTCATCAATGCCATTGTTGAACCTTGCAACGTGTCCTTACAAATGAAAAGGGAGTTGAAATTCAATAATAGCTCCTAGGTTGCTAGGGTTTGGCCCCAAGTGAATTGTGAGGGCTACTGGGTGCCCCCGCCAGCAGCCTTAGTTCTGTCTCTGTGATCAGGGTCTCCTCTGGCTGGTCCAGCAGGACACGAAAGTCAATTCAGCGAGAGCTCTGTAATCCATTCCAGAGTGAAGGAGCAAAGGTGAAGACCATAGTAGGACAGCAGCTATTCCCTAAACACCATCTCCATTCTCATAGTGATAGAATCTCTACAGTTCTTGGGGAAATATTTCCTCTAACTTTCACGTCAGAAAAGTTATCCCTCTAAAACTGGCTGATCACACAGGTAACGCTAATTACGCTGCTCTTTCCCTCTGAGAAGAGTTAGATTGCCGAGGATTCTCATGATTAAACTCCAAGTTACAGTACGTCATGCTAAGCCCCTGTAAGAAGCCTGATCCCATTTGCAGAAATCCCTCTCGATAAGATGAGCCTGGTCGTAAGCGGCTGCCAGGGTCCATAATTGGTTTGAATGACCACGTGGTCACTATTGCCCCGATCAGATGCACTAGCGGTAGGAAATGGGGTCAGTTAACGATTATTAACAACAAAGCATAGAAGGTTGGAGCTATGAAACCACTATCTCCATTCACAAAAAAAGGGTCATTGGGTTAAACACCGGACAGACCGGATGTTTGCATGGTGCAGTTCCATTAAACACCTCTAAACCAGTAAAAGACAGAAGAAACTTGTATAGATATAAGATACACGAGGAGCTACGTGAAGGAACAGGCGCACACACACACACACACACACACACACACACACACTAGCTTATAACTCTCTACATAATGACCCAGCTAGCTCCACCTGCACTACTTGTCAAAATCCAAGTCATATGTGATACATTCAAGCAGCACATTTTGGTACACATGAGAATATCAATTATTTCCTTAATTTGCAAAAATACAAGACCATTAGAGGGTTTTCAATTTTCGATTCAACTATTTATTTGCATTCTCAGTAAAATTGTAACAACATCTTGCAGATTAAATAGTATATAAACATATGGTAGGTGAAATGTTAATGTGTTTTCCCCTTCAATTTATTTTCCTCAGAACAAGCCTGAACTCACTCTTGCAGTCAAATTATAGTTTATACCTTAATAATATTCTCATCAAACATATAACTGCTCTGCTATTATTATCATTGAAATCCAACATTTATTTTTGTCTCTTGGACCATGCTATTTTCATCTACATTTGTATAGAAATATAACCTTCTTATGATGCGGGTTTGAATTAAGCATACAACTCTAGCCCCTTTTATTTCTGATATGTCCCTTTAAACATCTCCTGGGTTGGTTGAAAGAAAGTTCCAAACTTTTATCTTATCCTTCGAACTGGGTGGAAATACTCTCTTTGAGAACAAAACATCTCAATGAGAAAGGAGTTAATTCAAGCATAACTGGCAACAGTGCCTTAAATTTAATAAAACATTTATTTATATGACATATTCTAGAATGAGAACATTAAGCTCATGAAAGGCTGGGTGTGGTTTTGGAGATTGTAGTGCAAACAAGCGATGTGTGAAATATTAATGGGTATAGAGAAGATTATGAATTTGTTTGATCTGTTGGGACTTTGCCATCTTATAGGTCCCAACAACTTCTTCTATCAGGTTCTGGAATGGTCGTCCAGTTGGGAGAGGGCGTTCCAGAGGCGAGCCAATTAAAGTCATCCACCTGGGTCCAGTTGTTTCTGTTCTGGTCAAGGCCAGACACGCTAAAGTCCGAATCCAGGCTGGGGTAAGACCATGAAAAGGGAGCAAAGCTGATTCCCTGGCAATCCTCTATGATAGCTCGACTGGTGACATGAAGGTACACCTTTGTGTTGGTGGTGTTATGGGTCCGCAGCTGTTGGCAGGGGAAACCTAGGGTACTGTTAGTACAGTGGTCAACAAAAATTGAACTAGACACAGGGCCACACAGGATCTCACAGTCACTGACATACTTGATGTGAAGGGTGCTAGGAGAACCATAAAGCCGCACTTTGCAGTTGGTCAGGTGAGTCAGCAGAACATCCTGTTTCAGGATCTCCTCAGCTGGCATGGTGAGAACAATAGAATCAGCATGGGAGAATCCACACTGCTCTGGGTTAATGAAACCGTCTACTTTGGTACCTTCAGAATTGCCCGGGGTTACACAAGGGGGAATATCAACGGGGGGTGCCGTTGATTTAGGATTATTGCGCGTACGGAAGGCAAATTTCTTTTTGGGAAGGGCCTCTTCTCTTTTGTCAGCCAGCATAGTTTGAATTTTTTGAATTGAGGCCTGGGCAAGTTTTAACTCATGTTGCGTGAGGAACATCATGCTGTCATTTAGAAACTTTTGGAGAACTTGGGTTCTTTTTGTCACCTCTTCTAACGTTTGAGTGACTAAAGCACGGTCAGCACCATCACATAAGGATAGAAGAGCTTCGATAGAGCCGCGTTCGTCATAGAAAGTGCCCCGAAAAAATGATGTCTTCTCCTCCGAGACAGACTGACTTTCTTTTACCTCTTTTTTCCGCTCAGCATCTTCAAGTCTCGCCTGATGTCGTTTCAATAGTCTCTCTGGAACTTGCAGGTTATCACTGAGACCATAGTCTCCATTACCTTTACCGGTATTTGCATCCATATTGCTCCGTAATGTGTTTATGAAGATCGCATTGCCATGTGCGGAAGTAAAAATTGCACCTGCCAACAAACTCGATTGTGATTGGAGCGGCAACTTTACCTCATTGTTATGCTTCGATGTCAATGATTCGGAAAATAAATAAATATTGAATCTAAAATATGGGGAGGACCTGCTTGTTTTTATGATTTGCTGGCTGTTCACAAATAACTTTACCGTGTTTTATCCTCAAAATATTTAATTAATCTCCTGTTTCACTCAAACACACGCACATAAAAGCGCACGCGCACACATAAACTCAACCGCCAAATAAACTTAGGTCTACAAGCAGAGCATTCTTTCTTTCAAGTAAGAAAAATTGAAAGAAAAATAAATAGACAGAATACAAATGGAATCTGTTCTGCAAAACTGTCCATTGACAACAAAGTAATTATTACATGAATGGTCTGTAGTCCCCACTGCTACTGGTCCAATGAGCTATATTCGTTTTTATTTTTTCATACCTGTGCAATGTGCGACATCATTCAGGGTGTGGCATCGATTAGAGAACCGCCCCCTACCGTTTGTAAGGGCCAAGTTCAGTTAATTCATCTTAAACTAAAAAAAGTTAAGAAATACTATATTGCATTCGTTTTAAACCAGACATGCATATTATACTGTCAAATGGCATAGACAACATATTATTTTTGTCAGGAAAAGCATACCATGTAATGTAAATGAAATAACTGGACGATGCTCTACGTTGACTTGTGTGCACTACCCCAATCACCCGTGCGGTGATGGCGAGGAAACCCCGTTGACAAGGCACTGCTTTTTCATGACGGTGAGTTTCCCTTTGAGTGTATTATAATTTTGTGATAAAAATTTCAAGGAAAAAACACACACAACCTCCTTCCTCCCTTCCTTCAGGGAGGGAAGAGAGTTTCAGCGGAGAGAAAAATCTATCTGAGACAGAACAGAGACAGCGAGAAAAATATATGAGTGGGAGAGAGAGAAGGAGGAGGAGGAGAAGGAGGGGGGAGCAAATTAAAAGTTGCCAAATGGAGATATTGGGTTTCAAGAAGAGTGAGACAGGAGTAAGGGTTTGCCTCTTTTCAGAAGTCTTTATGTTATGCTAATCGAAATAAATATTTATGGATCGACAGTGTAGTTTGTTTGCAGTGTCGACGAATTCTATCAGACGTTTTCGAAATAGGCTACGGCGGCTTGGCTAGCTAACCTTGACAGGCCGATGTTAGCTATAAAAATGTTGTAGTGTTTCAAGCTTGATTATTAGCTGCCTGTCGAAGACACTGCTCACGCTAAAACCACGATTGAAACACGTCTGTTCAGCAAATCTAGAGAAAAGTGACGTTTTGCATGCTGGCAGATGCGCTAAATAGAAGACAAATGGAAGCCTCCCAAGCAAGAGAGCACGTCAGTGACGACCAGCTAGTAGGGGTTGGAGGAAAGGCTTTTTGTGCTGCTCGAATGCGATTATCATTCTGTCGATTCAGTCTATTTTTGGACATAAAAAATCGCAAGCTGTACATTTACTGGCTATACAGGCAATTTTGGCTACAACATAACTAAGACTAGCGAAACTAACTAAATGCTATCTTGCTAACACTAGCTGGTTGGTCTAATGTCAAACTGCTACGTTTTATTGTTAATTTCCTTTCGCTGTCAATATTTCCTGGTGATTTTACGATAGTGCAGCTTAACTGCTTTATTACTGAAGTGACATCGATGAAAAAATATATTAAAAGCGTAAATGCACATATTTAACAAATTTTAGGGCCGTACAACGTTATGTGCAGACCTGGTTCCCTGTATTTTGTTTATCCATCAGTGTTTAACGTTAACTGTTATCAAGTATTTTTCGGGCACTTAGTCAGACTTATACATTTTTCTATTGCATGGATTTAGACCTACAACAAAAGGAATCTGAAATGAGTAATCCCTCTACACATCTTACACGACCATTCTTCACATTTTGCATAATAAAACATCGAATTGAGATGAATGTTTGGTTTGATTTTGTTTTAAGACAGGGTTACCTACAATGTTGTCATGATCACCCACCCCCTTTTACAGTAAAAATAAAACAGATTTTTTTCCTAAGGACAGTTGCATTCTGCTTCTAGCCTGATTATTATTAAATGTTGATTGCGCATATCAATTCAGTAATGGAGATTTTAATAAAGTTGAACTATTATATCCAGTGAAATGGTATAAATTACAATATTTTATCCAGCGAAGTTATGTACAGCACTTTCAGGGTCCTTTGTTCTCCCTGAATCAAAGATGGTGGTTACATTCGCTATCTGCAAAGACAACCTATGGGAGGGTAACGGCCATTTTGTGACAAACCAGTACAGTGTAATCACTTGAACCAACGTGCTTTCACCACTGTCATTTCTCACAGACTGCAGATGCGATTCCTTGCCTACATTTTACACTATCCAGGAGAATATAAAAGAATCACATACAAAACATAATCATACCCCTATAGTCCCATTATATATTTACACACCAAGAGGATCATTAATTTAGGCTGTGGCAGAAGATACTAAACATAATTCTACTCTGGTAATCTTCACCTTTCATTTATTCTTTAATTCAGAATCTGCTTTTCCTTAAAAATAATGGAAGTGGGTGGGGGATGGGGAGGGGGCTTGGCCATGATCTTCAGCCTGTCTTCAAAAATGTGGATTCTTAAAAATGAAACTTCTATGGGACAAAATTAATAGGGTGGAGTTCTTTCCACGCCAATGAACATCTTTATTCTGTGCTAGCTGAGTTGACAGGAGAGGTGACCAATGTACAGGACAGTATTGTACGGTGGTGGGAGGGAACTGCTCTGTCAGGCTTTAGTGTCTGTAGGAGGAGATAGAAGCCAAACTGCACTTGAATACAGAGTACCACTGTTTTTAACCCTTCTCTTTCTCACACCCTTGATCTGTCTCTCCCCTGTTTTTTTTCTCACCCTGTTCCCACCATATTGACCAATTACAGGAAATGAGGAATGTTAAATGATTCAATGTTCTCAGCCTGGAAGCTGTGAGTGAATGTGTCAGAACTGTCACCACCCCACATGTTGGCATGCCGATAAAGTAAGCTAATATTCAATAGATATCTTCACAAGCGTTACATATGCCAATCATACTCACGTACTGTTACTGATCAGAAGCGTAAAACTCCAATATCTAAAAATGAAAATATACTAAAACAAATTGCTCGGAAGTTGTAGAATTTCATATTTAATTGTCTACCTTTTAAATGTCTTACCATTCTTCCTATATTGTCTTCCCTCTGGTCTTAGGTGTCATGGATGATGAGGACGATCGCCGTCTTCTGGATATTATAGGGTAAACACCAAGTAACATTGAGTTTGATCAGTTATGCTGAGAAAACGTGTTCAGTTACTTTTGACTAAAAGCAAATCAGTGTATGATGTGTCACTCAGGATGAATTTGACAACACGTTTGTGGTTTTGCTGGTGTAATTGTATGTTCTATTGTAACAGCCAGTATTAATTGGAAAGTGTAGCTTTTCACTAGTGGAAGAACTTTGGCCCATAGCTCTCACTAGCTTTCCGCCCATTCACCTGCTACTTTTGTCTTCATTCTTTCTTCCTCATAGAGATGTTGAGGCGTTGAATGACTATCTCCATGGCTCCAAGTCTGTAAGTGCAGCTCAACTGCCATTCAAATTCTATCACTCCTGTCCTTGCTACTTCTTAGTTTATTCTACAAGTGTTTTTGTCCTCAGCATTGCATTTAGTACATTTGCCAATACATTGAGTTTTATGTTAGTTATACGACTGACTTTCTTTCGCTGCAGATTGAAGAGGATGACGTGACAAATGCAGCTTATGGGTCAGATGGATCTTTCTTCACTGGCAACACCGTGAGTACTCCTTCAGTTACCTGCTGACTTTGTGGCCTTAAACCAGATCCGACTCAGTATTAGGCCACATTTGGTCCATGAGGCTCTTGTTGGATCAGTTGAATGTTATTTATTCTACTGATTTGTTTTCTTATGTCCCTCCCTGTCTCTTTTCTTTCCATCCCTCTCTTTTAGGCCAGCTCTAACCCCGACCTTAAAGATGGCTCTTCCTCCCTGGGTGAATTTGGTGAGGATCCAGCCAGTGCAGGCCTCCAGCTCTCCAGTAGCCTCTCATTCATTGAGGATGAGCTGGAGGGTGGGAGCTCCCCTGGGGATGGGGACTTGGGAGGAGAGGACCAACCCTTCGACATTTTACAAAAGTCTCTCATGGAAGCGGACATCACAGAGCAGACATTGGCCCAGGAGGCTCTTCTGGACTCCCAGCCGGCTCCTGTCCCAGTCCAGACTCCTGCCTCCTTTCCCTCCCAGCTGGTCTCTGGGGGCTATGGCGGCGGGGCAGGAGTGGTCACCACGGCCACTACGGCTTTCCCCGGGGGCCAATTCCTCCAGGGGATATCCCAGCTGCCCAATGGTTCGGCCCAGCACATCCAGGTACTGGGGTCATTCGGCGGTGGTGGAGGGGTGATGACCCTGAGCAACCTGGAGAGAACCCCTCAGATCCTGCTGAGACCCGGGGGGAACGTCGGAGCGCCAGGGGCCGCAGCAGGGGGTCAGGTGTTTGCTCCTTCCCCTGGACAGATGGGCCAGGTAGGCCTGCCATTCAAGAACATTCCTCTTCAGAATATTATCATCCAGAGAGGTCCTGGAGGAACCCAGACTCTGGTCAGACCCATCCAGCCTAAACCCCTCCAAGCGGGGGCTCAGACTGTTTATACTATGGCTAATGTGGTTAACTCTAACACGGCAACTGGGGGACAGTACACAACCAATGGCTCCATTGTAGTGCATTCGCCTCTTGCTCAACAGCAAACTCAGGGGCAGACCAACCTGCCTGCGGGCCAGTACTTGTTGCCTAGCTCTTTATCAATCACCCCTGCCACTACAATCCACAATGGACCTGCAGAACCTGGCTCAAACCCCATGCTCTCCAATCAGAACACAGTACAGCTTGTTTCTGGGCAGAACTTCACTGCCACGGCCGGAGGTCAGCTAATAGTGAACCAGGGTGTGGTGAGTGGGGGGCAGGTAGGAGGAGCCTTGTCTCAAACGTGGTCAGGGTTTCCTGGGACAAGTACCACCACTGTCCAGACGTCTACCACTCCAGGCCGCCTGACCCTAGTTGGTCCAGCAGGGGTCGGAGGACAGGGTCATTTGGCTGGTGGGGGCCATGTACACCGCCTCCTCGTCACCCAGAGCCAGAACAGCAGCTCCCTGTCCCCTCTCCCTGGGTTGGCTTCACAAGAGCAGGAGTACACCCAGGTACAGTAGAAACCATAGTAGTATCTCATTTCTGACTTTTTGGCTCTGTTTCCCGTTCTTTGAAGCTATTAAGTTTATGAACTGGGCTTTTTTGCTTGTTCTCTCTGGAGATAATTTTATCTCCACTTCTTCCTCAGGATTCTTCCTCACCTGCCCTTAAACAAGATGGCCGCCAGGCACAGCTCGTAAACCTCCTAGGCAACAAAAGTGTGTGTTTGACTGTGGCAGTTTTTATGTCAAGCCATGTGTATTGGTTGTTGAATGAATACTGGTCATGGTTTTGGGATCCTAATGTTTGTATCCTTTTGCAGTAATGGCTAGTCAAGACACAACACTAAATGCGCAGGTAAAGTACAGTTCTATTCTAGGCACAATACTTGAATGAATTAAGATACTTATTTTGGTGTTTGTTTTCAAATGTTATGATGGATAGAATGGAATAATTTTAGTAATGATGGCATTGGTAATTCTCCCTCCCAGGTCAGTGCACAGAAGAGGCCAGCCCTTCAGCAGCTCACTAGAGGAGGAATGTGAGTTGGTTACACTGTGTGTGTGTGTGTGTGTGTGTGTGTGTGTGTAGATCTATTTATATATGTGTGTTTTTGCTAAAGTGTTTTTTTTGGCAGCAGTTGCCTGTGTTTATGGTTGTGTTTTGTTTTTCTCCCTCCAGGGTACTTCAGCAGTTGAGAAATGATCACACTGGAGTTCTGTCCCCAGATTTTACCCGCTTCACCTCATTTGACGACGCACTGCAACGACTCCTCCCCTTTCATGTTTTTCACGGCGCTCCGCCCAGCCAAGAAGAGTTTGCTCAAGGTAAATGTTTAGGACTTGACATGTCCTGAAACCCTGGCCACACAACACCCTGCCTATGCACAGGCCTATTACATGTCTGTACTGTGTGTGTAAATCAGTTAGTATGGTAGGCTCCAGCAGGAATTCATCTCCTTACACTGGAGATACACTACATAGAACCAATGTAAACTAATTATTTATGTATTTATTTTGATTTACAGTGGATGAGGAATTTGAGTCTGTTGCCACCCAAGTGCTGATGAGAACCCAGGCCATGGTGAACAAATATAGACGGCTACTAATGGTAGAGGCGGAGGTGAGCCTGGCACACACAACCACCTCTACACACACCACCACAGAACAGAAAGGTTTAACAAGGTGGCCTTCCTTTCCATCTATCTCTCTCTCTCTAGCGCTCCAGCCCGTCTTCAGAAATGGTGATGATTGACAGAACCTTCAACCAAGAGGAGCGCAACAACCTGACGCAGGACAAACGCATGGTGCTTGTAGACCCGGGTAAGGAAACCACATTCTTAAAAATAAATAAATGCCAATGGTCCTTTAAATCCCACTGACTCTTTATACCTTCATAAGTAAGACCGGAGTATTAAAACATGTCCTCCACTCTTTAGACGGTTTCCTGGAGGATTTCTGCTGTGGGGTGAAGTCCAATCCTGGCCCAGACCCTTTTGTTTCTACTTCCCTGTCCGGACAAAGTTGGAGGACAACGGAGCTCGGCTCCACAGAGCTACCCTACAGGACGGACTCCCAACCCGGGTACATAGACCCAGGAGGGGGTGGGGTAGGTGCTCTCCCCCTTCAGCGCGTAGAAACCCCCTCTAAGAGCATCCTGGAGCTGAAGAGGAACCAGCAATGCTACGCCGCTAACAACGCTAGCAACAACAGCTTAATTGCCGCCAGCAACTTTCACCATGGTAACCTCTCGTCGTCCTCGGCGATGGCGGGCGGGCAGGTGCACTATCAGGTGTCTCACCACGACCATCTGTCCTCCAACCCCTCCCAGCCCCACCTCCCTCCCGAGCTCGCCTCGCCCCCACCCACGGACACAGACTCTGTTCTAGAGGCAGCTGTCAACAGCATTCTGGAATGCTAGACTGATGTGCCATCTTTCTATCGCTCTTTATGGCTCACACCTTCCGCCAGCCATGGGTTTTAGACTATTATGTTGTCATTTTCTTCCGCAGTTGTCACTCGCTCCTTGTCAAACTTTGTTTTACGTCCAGCTGTGTGAACTGGGGCTCACATCTCTAACGTGGAAGAGGCAGACCTCTGAGACATCCTATCCTGTATGGGTCTATTGACCCCAAGGCACTTAATGATTCTAAAGGTATCATTCTATTTGTGCAATGTGGTGTGAATTTGGCCTTTCCTATGTGAGGGAAACATAGTTATACTCATCTAAATATAAACTTAACAAAACGTAATGCACAATGACTTTCGAGCCTTGTTTAGAATTGAACACTTCAGATAAAAACCAAGGTAATCCTTTCTTCACACACATCGTCTGCCAGCCCATCACCGCAGTAGCTATGCTGAATAACTAGAAGGTAGAGGAGGAAGATGATGATGATGACTCTGTGCCTGAGAAATTCTATGTTGTCTTTTGAAACGTTTACACGAAGAAGCCTTGTTCAAAAATCCCCTTTTTGCTTTTGCACCTGGTAATGAACCATGCACACACACATTTTTACAGTCGAATCAGTTGGTTCTGTAGCAAGGACTAAGACCAAACTTCCAGTGTTTTTTTCTATAACACAGATTTTACACAAGCCTGCCATTTAGATCCAATCTATTTAAAGTAGTGTTGATAGTTCATGGAACTAAACACATGACCTGACATGAGGTCTTACTGTTTCGACCAGTTTGAGCATTATGGGAGACTCAGGTATGCAACCTAAGTCGGCAGCAAACATGTCCTCCTGTTGGTTTCCCCAGTGTCCAGTCTCGGCAGTCCAGTTCACCAAACACACAGTGGCTTTTTCACTACAAAACAGGACTAAACAAATATATAATTCTGTCTTTTTACTTCTTATTTGGCGCATTTCCTTTTTCTGTTGTACCTTAAAGGTATGTGAACTCCTACCCAGTCACTCTGTCTCACACACACACACACACATTGTGTCAGGGGGGTCAGTTTAAATCCTCAGATTGAGGAAAGTATGTTACAACATGTTTCTCTTTTTTATTTAGATTTTATTTTCTTCATTTTTTTAGAGATTACGTTTTTAAACATCCCATACTTGCCACCAGTGATGTGTGTTCCAAATATGTTGTGAGGAAGACAATGGTGTCGTGATGGAATGACCCTGGATGGTCATAGATTGTAGACATGTTTGTCTGTCTTCTGCATACAAGTATGTGTCGGTGTATGTATGCGTAACTTTCAAATGTGTGCTGGCATATGTGTGTGTGTGTGTTAATCTACATGCATATGCTGGTCTATGTGTGTCCTCATATGCTGGTTTGCGTGATCATTTGGGTTTGTTCCCAGGATTCTCATTGTTCTTGACCTTCCTTGAATAATCTTAATTCTGTTTGCTTTTCCTCCTCAGCAGTTGAACCAAAATCAATTGGAGGGTGTGTGCCCCTGTCTGGATTTCTAGTCCCCATATCTCTTTGATGTGTATAAATCAGGTTTTAGCTAAGATTTCACTTAACCAAGACAGATTATTCCACCGTAAACATGTCCAATCTGTGTAATTCCGTTTAGGAGATATGGGGTGTATTCTGGACGAGGCTGCTCTGTGTCTGTGAAGCTTTGTACACTATGCTCCCTAATAGACTTGAGGGAGCAGACTGAAGGCCTTTCTATGTACGTAGAGAAAAGGAACAAATCTAGTGTCTTTTCTTTTGTGTTTTGAGTGCCAATGGCTGTCCCACCCAATTGTATTGCAGCCTCAGCTTTTTATCTGCTGTTCTACAAATCCTGCTCTCTGGCTTTGTCTGAAATGGCTACTGTTTTCTTTACTTAGGCCAATACCTAGAGCTTGATGCACTAGATAAGTGAATAGGGTAAGATTTGAGACCCTCCTCCCTCCATTGGACGTGGTTCCACTCTTGGTTCCATGTCATTTTAGGCAAGGACCTGGCTTCAGAAATGCATCCCAGGCTAGGGACTAGGGTTGCATTGATAAAACATACAAGATGCATATGAAGGTGTATTTGTTGGCTTGATAATAATTTCATGTATTTTCCCCAGTTGGAAGGTTCTTATTTGTATTCCTGCCCACACTGTTATGTCTCACTTTTACTTTGATTTGTATAGTTTTTTTGTAAAAAAAAAAGAAAAAAAGAAAGTAAAAAGAGGAAAAGGTGAAACAAAATATTTATAATTTTTGTAAGAAAAAAAAAAAACAAGAATGTAAAAATGTGAGAAAATGGAGGTTATTTTTTATTATGTTGGCTAAGAGCTTGGGGAGAAGTTGTTACAAAAATACTGTCAGTTCTTCATTTGTAGCTAATGTGTGTTCACTACAACAGCAAAGAGTCAATAATAAATTCATTTTTGAAAACATTCAAAGACTTGCCCAGTATGATCAATTAGCGTCTGAAATATGCATGGCTAACACTGTCAATGGTACAAGGTCAGAACTCGCAGAGCTTGAGCTCACTTGGTCCAACTACTCTGGCATGAACATTTAACACTACCAACATTCAGTCGCGATCCAACAGTGACACCTAGTGGATTGGTGACGGCAGATTACGTGGGTACAATATTGACTTTCCCAAACCACTTGTACATCAGTGCTCTGTCAGAGCAAAACTCTTCACTTCCAACATTCAGATAATAAACATAAAGCCATAAACACTTAAGATAAGTTAAGATAAATAACTAATGAAATGAAGTGTTAACTGAATTTAGACCTTCCCAATTCTTTTTTTAGAATAGTAGCCATGCCTTCATTTCATGTGGTTGACAATAGCCAACACTGTCAGTAATATGTGCTTTTTTAGGACTCAGGTCTCAGAACACATTTACATTTCTAACAGTTAGAAAATGGACTAAATTCACCTTAATTATATAACATGTAATTTAAATGAATATTGAATAAATTAAAACCCTTCTTGTTTGTTATGCCAAGTATTCCTATTAACTCCATGCATATTGTTATTTTTCTCACGCAATTAACCTGCTTGTGGTATTCAATTACATTCTGAAGTCCTCATTCCTTCAAAAAATATGCTGTTGAAACACTAATGCAACTGGGTTTACAGGACCACACGGACGTCCCTGTACAGAAACCTTCTCCACTCCACAGGGGCCGGTGTGACTGTACGTAGTACTCAGTGGTACCTCCTCCAGCGGTCTCGCTCTATAAGAGAGGACATGAAAATACATTACTGCCAAACACGCTTGTCGACTGGATAAGCTACCATATTTGTTTACATGTTACATAGTTGAAATAAATGACCAGGCCCTTACTTATATGAGGGTAACTCCAAATGTAGCTGAGGACGCAGTATCCTGCCAACAGCATGGCCACTCCTCCCACTCCAGTTCTCCTCACGTCGATGTACCGCCTGTAATACCACTGCCAGCCTAAACACCAACACACACACGTCCAATAACTCAGTGTTCGGTTATCTGGCTGGTTAGCTGACTATATAATTAAGACAAGTGTTTCCATATTTAGGAATGCGTCTAAGTGTGTTTGACTGTGTTACCTCTTTGCAGAATCTCCAAGCCCTCTCTTGGGCTGCCGGGGGTTTTGAGGGCCAACCAGTCTGGCAGCTCTCTCAGAGTTATCTGGCCCAGACTCCGCTCTGTAAGTGCACCTGCAATACACCCACATACACTGTCAATGGAACGTACCACATACATTTTTGCCCAATTAATTTACCCACATAGCGTACCATACACACGCAGTCTCACATGCATCCACTAACCCCAAATAATTTGATAGGTTGTGGGCTGTTTGCTACCTTGAAGCCGTGGCAGTTCCAACATCAGTCTGGGATTGGCTATCCCCATGGGCAAGGTTGTGGGAGGCAAAGGGCGAGGGACATGGGGGAGAGCCCTTCCTTGTGTGTGATCAGTGACAGGGGAATGGTCTACCCGAGTTGCGGCAGTGATCTGCTTCATATTGACCATGGTCTTTAAGGAGACAGTAGAGAGGGAGGATGGAGGAGCGGAGAGGGGAGGGGATGGGAGAGGGTCGTGGGGCGAAAGAGAGGGGGTAGGTTTGGCCCCAGGGGAACCGGCGTCCTTAGTTGGGATCAACGAAGTCTCTTTGGACTTGGCTGGTTTCTTGGAACTACCTTTTCTGTTCGACAGCAGCCCTTTATTCCAGACAAGACTACAGCTGGGTTCCATTGCTTCGGCATCTAACAGCTTAGCTCGTTGACCGTCATGATCGAGGGCAGTGGTTGTGATTGTGACTGGTTTTCTGGTTGGGCTCATTCTGGGCATACTGCCAGTGCTTGGGACAGTAGTTGGAATCTGTTCCAGCATGGCTGCCTTGAAAGACGGACGACCAGGATCACTGTTGCCCCCCAAGCTGGCGTGGTGTCTGGGCTCCAGAGAAAAAGGTTTGGCACTTCCTAGTGTCTCCGACCTATCTCTTCCTGATGGAACCCCTGTAATCTTGTCCTTACCTGATAGGTCCTCTCTGCTTCCCTCCAACGCCAGGTCCTCCCAGAAGTTGACTCTCCCATTGGGTTTAGCACCACTCTCTCCACCCATCGCCTCCCTCCCCAGGACCCCTCGAAAAGGATCCAAAGAGGGAGATTCAGCTTTGGTGGTCTGCTGTTTTGGTCCTAACTTCTCTCCTCGGGAGCTATTCTTCAACAAGGCTCCTGCCGATCTGTGGTCTGTGGAGAAAATAGCAGTCTTGTCTAAATCTGAGACTGCGGGCCTGCTACTGTTGCCCCTAGTGGGGGCTTGTGCTCCCAAGGTCACGGGGTCTACCACCCTGTTTAATGGAGTAAACACTGAGGGCAGCTCTTGTGAGGTAGATTTCGTTCCTTCTCTTTCTGCCGGAACTGGACTCAACCTCGCTGCCTCAATCAAGGCCCGGAGGGTCTTCTTGTTGAGTTTAGAAACCGTGGCAGGTTGCAAAGGAGAGGAGGAGAGAGAGGAGGAGAGGGCGGCCATCTTGATTTGATCAGCCAGCTTTAGTTTTTTACTCTTGGTGGTTGTTAAAGAGGATTTTGACGTTGTCAGTGACGACGATGATGGTGGTGGTGGTGATGAGGGTAAAGGTGATGCCCTCCTCATTTGCTTTGATTCAGGAGTAGTTGTTGATGAGAATGTTTGGGATGACTTCCCTCTTCTGTTTGTGGCTGTTTCCGGCACCGCTGATGTCAGTGGTGTGGATGCTGGTGATGACCCAGAGATCTTTTGTTTCTTCATGTTGGTCATGGCATCCTGCCGTAAAGGTGGTGTCTTGGGGTTCACCGTTCCCTGGGAGACGGGCGACATTTTGCAATGGGGCAAGTGGGTCTTCAGTCTCTTGAAGGGTTTGCCACAGAATGGACATGTCTCTCCACCAGACGACATGTCTGGAACATAACACAAAAATATTTTTTAATAGGGGTAATACTTGGCATTCGCAGCAAACTGACTGAAACGTTACATAGCGACTACATTTAGGCCTACTGCCAACCTACCTTCAAGAACTTCTTAAGGTTACATTACATAAGCAATAGTAATTATGACCATTGCTTCTCGTGGGGTAACGCAGCGCACCTTAATATGGCTAATGAGAAACTAAAAGTCATATGTCTAATCGGGCTTTCAGTGTCAGTGTTCAATGCCATTTTGAATTACAAAACAAATCAACAACGATGTTAAAGCTACTGGACATCCGACTCATTTAGCCAATCAAATTCTGACATGCTCTTTAATCAACAATGACCAGCGCAAACGAGCCACAGAAGTAACTCCACCTATTTATTAAGAAGTCCTTGGGTTCGTTGATTAGTGTAAAAAACGTTAGTTTGCAAGTACGCAACAGCCAACAGTTCTCAATCAGAAAATATGCAAATTAAGATACATTTCGTTAGATACCTCAGACGATGTCCAAGACTGAGGGCACATACTGTACTATTCCCAACACATGTCATGTAGGTCTACTTACTTTGTTTAGTAAATTATTTTAAACCCCGCCCCTTTTTGTATCACGACAAAAAGCCTGCATGTAAATACATGTACGTATTCAACCATCAAACAGACTTAAAAAAATGCACCAAAAATGCATCAAGACACATAACTACATGTTTATCATTATTGCACTGACTTTATATAAACACTTTAGTCATAGATTGAACATATTTTGTGTCGACGCGTCACTTCGCATGATCAATGACGTAACTAGGAAAGTGTTCAAGTGCACCGATGTTGCGCAAATTAACAGCATTGTGTTTGTTGTGCGCAGCATTGGCATTCAGCACATCAATAATTCCCATTATGAAGACTTTTCATTAGAAAAGTGTATTTTATTGGTAGGGTTAGAGTGGCATGAGTGTGAAAAATTAACACATTTAAGAGTGGGAAAATGACAGCTAAATATATAAGGAAAATAATCTTCATTGAAAAGGTATGAGATATTCAGTAAAGCAAATAACTTGCCATTTCTACAGCCATTTACATATTGAAAGATAAACCTGAAGATTATTTACATGGCAACCGATTACAGTATATACAAGCCCAGGACTGGAAACAGAGGTCACAGAACCTCCATTCAGGAAGGAAAAACTCAAATTCGACAGTCTTAGAAAAAGGCACTGAATGATTTGGCAAAAAACAAAACGCACAAGTGGTAAAAAGGCGGTAAAAAGTATAGGGCTGTTTAGCAGAAGCATGGCATACCTGACATAATGATTCAGTGTCAAACACACACATACAAACAAAGCCGGTTCACAAATTACCGTCAACATAATTGGTTACAGTATATTTAGAAGTCCAAATTAAACTCTACATCGGCTAAAGCAAATCTCTGTACATCTATAAACAAACAAAACGACAACATTCATCATTCAGGCACACAGGTTATGTCTGTCCCTTTATAAGGCAACTATTGGGAGTGGAAGTGGAGGAGTTGAAGGGTGTGGACCTGAGCCAAGGTACAGGGGTCACCGGTAGGAAGATGCAGCAAAAACTGACTGCTGGCCCATTCAGAGGGCTTCTAGTCTGGGAAGAGCAGTGCCTGTCTGTGGCACCTCAATTAGGATTAGATTACCTAGTACAACAATAATGTCATCATTACTAACAGTGGTCTCCATTCAACCCTGAGAAAACACTGGACAGCCTGTTCACTTACTGTCACAACAAAGTGACGTTTGGGCTGTATGTGGGTGTGAGTGTGCACTCATGTCTTCTAAATGTAATATGGCAGGTTGAAACTGAACGCCTCAAGACACGAATAAAGACATACTTGATTATAGAATATTCTTAAGACTCTATTCTATGCAAGTGAGACACATTTGTGTATCCACAAACACACACACAGGCCAGATTTAACAGTGATTAATAATCTCCATTGATTAAGACGTGCGAAGAAAGGCATGGTGGCATGGCTCTCTTCCACAGTCCTAACACCGGCCCGAGAGGCAACAGCTCTCAGGTCAGTGGCAAGCAGAAAAGAGGGTCTCAGGAGAGCAGGCTACAGAATGAAACGCACTGATCCCACATCAGTGCTTACCCAATGTTCATTCGCTCCGGAACCTTCTCGACAATCTCATCTTCCAGTCCCTCTTTGACCGCGCCCAGAATAAACATGGACCAGTGAAAATGGACAGCCCTTCATCAAATGAGGGGTTAAAATCAAATTAAAAACATTGACAACAACACAGAGAAATGCGGCACTGACTCCAATCCCCCCCCCCCCCCACGCCCACGCCCCCATCTCGTGTGTGACGGGTCGTCTTAAGACCCTCGGAGGGAGGAGGTCACTGGAGCATGAGCTGCTTGAGGTTGTCGTGGAGAATGGTGTCCTTGACGTCCCGGAACACCAGACGGATGTTCTCCGTGTTGATGGCGGTGGTGAAGTGGTGGTAGAGGGGCTTTTCCGTGATGGTGCGCCGCTTGGCCCGGAAGCACTCCACCAGGAAGTTCTGCACGTCCGGCAAGTTGTGCTCCGGCCCGGCGTACTCGGAGAAATAGTCCCTGAGCGGCACGCTCTTCACCTTCTCCTCCAGTAGGTCGGTCTTGTTGAGGAAGAGGATGATGGACACGGTGCTGAAGACGCGGTTGTTGACAATGGTCTCGAAGATGTTGAGCGACTCGCGCAGGCGGTTGGTCTGCCTGTCCTCCATCAGCACCTGATCACGCAAAAGGTTGTAGGATGGTGACTATTACTCTCCATCTACGTCCATGGCCAAACAAGTCTTAGTCATTAAAGGTCACGTCGAATTTGACTAACAAAATGATATGAACTCCAACTGCATGCGAGTGTTAAAACGGATAAAGAGCCAGAGAGAAAGAGCCCGCAGAGCGAGAGAGAGAGAAAGAGTGTGTGTGTGTGTGTGTGTGCATACATATATATATGTGTGTGTACGCACGAGGAAAAAAACGAATACCTGATCGTATTCGGAGGAGGAGACGAGGAACAGGATGGAGGTGACCGAGTCAAAGCACTCAAACCAGCGCCTCCTCTCGGAGCGCTGCCCTCCTACGTCCACCATCTTGAAGGGCACGTTCTTGATCTCAAAGTCGTACTCGTAGATGCCTTTGGTGGGTTTGCGCGCCAGGAGGATGTCCTGTTGACTGGGAATGTAGTTCTGGGTAGACAAAGAAAAATATGAGGATCCTATGTGGCTGATTGCTGGAATTTGTGGAATGGACACATACAGCTGGGCTAACCTACGTGGCATCGGAACGGCACAGTCAGTGACCGACCGTGATCACAAGCACAACCACAGGGACTTACTGGTTCTCCGAGTTTGTCCACATTATCCAAAAAATACTTCACCGACTCGCCCTGAGGAAAGCAGAGGAAACAATTGCATATGTCAGTGCATCAGTGTGGTATGGCTGAAAGCAGCTATCATATTGCACAGGAAACTACGAGAAATATCCATTTCCAGACCACACACATCTCCACCTGCACACAGCGCAGTACGAGTATGGTCCTACTGGAAATGAGCACGTGCACGAGTAGCCTGAAGTGAATATATTCACACATTACACGTTTCCCATTGAGTGTTTGACTATAGATGGGAGTGTGTGTTCAGATTTGTCTTTTCCCCAAAGGTGTTTCTGAGCTCCTAATGCATGCCCAGACACAAGACTCTGCATTGCTTATACTGGGTCACATTCCAGCCATGTACCGTGTGTGTGTCTGCGTGCATCTTTTCACCCACTATTTAGGGAAAAGATGCTCAAAAACACGGGCTTCTACAGCTGATTTAGCTCCAATAACCTTTCTTATGGCCCATGTAGTTCCCTGGGCTCTTGAGCAGCGTGTTAGGAAACAACCGGTTCCACTCCCGATTGGACAGTCCCCACAAAACAGCACTACAGCTGCTGCCATCTAGCTTTGGGCTGGGTCCTGTAGTGACAATAGTGAGGTTCCTTTCCGCTCTCCCTTGATTTCTCTAGAACACAACTGACCAGAAAAACCTGTGTGTGTGTGTGTGTGTGTGTGCGCGACTGGGCTAAGGTTACACAGGGTGGGGGTTGCATGGGGGTTGCATTGTTGGGATGAATGGAAAAGCTGGCTAGACTACCTGACCTGTCTACTACCAGGCTTCTTCCTATGGGGGTTTCTCTATAGACAAGAGAAGACTGGATAAAGCAAAGAGCAATCAAAGCAAACCTGAAGCATAGCTTAACGTTCTTACTTGAATATGCCAGCTTAATCTCCGGACTACAGCACTAAGCAGTGCCTAATACAATTCCCTTCACTGTTAGATTTCAGATCAGAGCATAGGCTACTTAACTATGGATAATGAGTACTTGGTCCGTGCACGCATGCACAAAAACACTGCGAGTGAGTCAGTGAGTGTATGCGTTCCTGAAAGTTGTTAAATTGCTGACCTTTGTGCTTCTACAGCGGCTTCATATTCTGAAACCTGCATCTATTGAGACACAGTAGCCTACAAAATACCACACACACACACACACACACACACACACACGTTTTGAATGATTGCATGCATCCGGTCATAGGAATTGTTGATAATGATCATAAAGGGGCGCTCATTTGTGTATGTATGTGTGGCCTTGAGGTTGTGTTTGTAAGCAGAAAGCCGTTTTAACCGCAGATCAACATTCCAGCACAGATCACACTCAGTACAAATTCCCCTGTGCAAAATCTCACAGCAACAGGCTCTGTCTGGGTTTGTGGGTGTGTGTGTGTCTAACAATAAATCAGTGTAAAAAGAAAAAGAAAAAAGTGACGCAAGAATCAAAGAAGGTAGAATATGATTTTCTAATTTTTACGGCCCTTCAAGAAACCCCTTAACAGAGTGAGTCAGCCTGACAGGAGTGAGGTGTAAACAGGAAGCTGACTCAATCACATGTTGGTGCATACACACACATACGCGCCCGTGCGACAGGGAAGGAGAGGGGGAGAGAGAGAGAAAGGGGGAGAGAGAGAGAGAGAGAGACAGGCAGACAGATGAGAGGAGACAAAGCTTGGTTTCACTTTCTCCTCGTGAACCCTGCTGCCGGCCGAGGACATGTCTAGCGGGTTCACTAAGGCGGTCTGGAAGAGGGGACCTCTTTCTAACAGCAAGGCGCTCGTTTGAGTGCCTTGCTGGCACAGGGCTGAGCGCTGATATGGGAAGTACATCCAACAGTTTCCCTTCCGTTTACCAATCATAGGCCGTTCATCTGGTCTTAAAATAGATTCCAAAAAGCACAGACGCCAGTCATATTTGTGAGAAAAAAAATCTATTCTGGGAGGGAAACCTCAAACAGCTCAAACCGCGCCCTCAAAAAAGCCAGTAGACTGATTATGATTATGTTGGTGTGTAGGTTTGAGAGTAATAGGCAATGATTTAGTGCCATTACTGACCAGCTGGAACTCTCTGCGGCGGTCGAATGCGTTCTGTATCCCAGAGTCAGCCCACAAGGCCTTGATGGCGGGCAGGTAATCGAGAAAGACGCTGGTCTCAACTTGGCCATTTGCCATCTTGGAAGAACGTGTGTCGAATGCCATCAGACCGTCTCCATGCTCTTGGTTGTCAGGGCAACCCCAGGGAATGTGCAGCTTCTCCCGAGCATCCACCAGCACACGCACACCTGTAAGACAGAGCAATTGGATTGGATAAACAACAAACTCACACACCCAAAGAGGGCCAGAAAGTCGCATCTTTAAAGTGGCTGGATTAGTGCTAAGAGGATGGGAGTCAATTGATGACCATCCTGAAACTGTCCGTCCCGTTAATTGCGCTAGGGGAAATCATGACAATTACGAAACCCCAGGAAAAAGATTTTTGTACATTTGTTATTTATTTGAACATTAATACTATTGATAGTGCGTTACATTTTTCAAACTGGCTAGTAACTTAATCTGACAAGGAACATTTATTTTATTTTATTTAGTTTTGCCCGTTTAAGCACATTTAAGCACAGTTAGTTAGCTGCTCCACATTTTAGCATGAACAGATGTGAAACTTTCCTTCACTTCTCAATCCGGGCCAGGCGGGCCTGGTAGTAGCTAGTGGTCGCTAGCTAGCTTAAATAAAGTTAGTGATGAGTTAGTATGCATTTGTAAAGGCATTTGTTCAAATAGAGGAGACTTTGTCCCGTCGATAATACCTTTGATAACATTGCTGTAAATAGTTGCTCGAAAAGACTCTCTGTCTTGCTGGTCGAAGTCCTGTCCGTGAATGATCCGCATTTGTTTGAGGAAAGTGGACTTGCCGCTCTCGCCAGCCCCCAGTAGCAGTATCTTTACTAGCTTCTTCACATAGGTTTTATCCCGGGAAAGACATTTATCGATCTCTTTAGATTTTCTTAATTGTTCTACCTCACTACTGTTTAAGAGGCAGACGGGAAAACAGACATTTAATACGGATCTAGACGGCAGGAAATCCGCCATGTTCGCACAAACTTCATCGATGCAAACTAGCAATGCTCGTTCGCGTGAAGCGCGGAAACGCTCGCACAGAGACAAGCACGGAGCCAAGCCCATGCTTCTCCAAACTCAGGAAGTAAAGATTGAGCGTTTAGCTTTTTAGCATCAGAGGAACTGAAGTGAATGGGAAGCATAATCACATTTTGTCAAATAATACTTACTAATACTAACTTTTGTTATATTGCAAGTGGTAGACTTGTGTACTTACCGCAACATTTTACAAGATACAAAATGCACTTGTACAAGTTTACTTACTGCACCCATGCAAAATACACAAAATATGCTATCATTAATATCTGATAACATAACGCTAGTCAGCATTTTTTTTTAAATGATCAAGGTTTTAGAGGAAGTCTGCGCCTACATGAGCTGCAATTCATTGATTGATTCAACCAAATTGATCAGTTCCATGACACTATGTCACCATCTGCTGGCCACATTTCGTAATTTCAAAACAGGCTTTCTGCACAGGAATAAAGCCTTGCGATGATTGGTGGATTCAACACCTCCATCCCCAGTGATGCGCGCTTCTTCGTTTTGATTAGAAGCTGCTTATATCCAGCATATTCTCTCGACAGTGTAAAATACTCCAAAGGTTCCTATTGTTGCGTGTGAGGGAAGGACATCCAACATGACAATCAGAAATTTACGGGATCATGCTCAGAGGTTCCGACCGCGGATGGCATGTCTCAAGAAGGTAAGTCACCCCCCTCATGTTTAGTGGTCGTTATTACCTACGCACGGCTTATTTACCAGAAGACGTCTACATTTCTATGTGAAGCCGAGTTTACTTATCCAAGTGAGAATACAGACAGCCTACAACTATGCATTCTCCTTCAGCTCAGCTGCATGGTGTGTTTGTTTTCTTTGGTCTACCTGTTCTTAATACTGTCTGTTGGGCAACATGGGACATTTTTGCCTCCTGTACCTTCACAGAACTCACTGATGGCCTGCGGTGGGATTTCCTGGGAAAATTGGGCTGTAAATTGGCATTGGCTAATCTGTGGTGTGTAATAGTCCTTGTGTGAACAAATAATGATGAACAAATAAAAAAAATGCAATTGGCATGGCTCCTTAGTATGCTACACTGACCCCAAGTCTGTCTGCATATAGAATATTTACTTATTGCATTGGCTGCTTTGCCTGACAAAACAAATCTTGAAAAGATAACTGAAAAAATATTAAGGGTGCCGATCTGAAATAGACATATTAAGCCTGCTGATTAATTTGCATTATGCTGCAGTTCCTTGGTGGCAAGGTCACTGGCCAATAAGCTTTAGTATGGATCAGCATAAGCAGCCATGTAATCCAGAAACCCATGGCCATCAAACAAGTAATAGACTACAGCTGTTCTGAAACAATAGGTTATAGCCCTCTGATTCAATCAAAGTCTTTGAGGAAAAGGCTTGCGGAGACAGAACTTTCCCAACCACCAGGCGTGGGCTCTAGCGGATCATGAAAGCCCACTTTGGTCCATCTGAGCCCAGGGTTCCAAGGGCCTCTTCAGGAGGACTTCAAAGCAGAGGCCAGTCACATCACATGGCACGAAGCTACTTCAAACAGCCTAGAGTAGAGAGTCAATCACGCAGCAGCCTACACACACTCATTCACACACAAACACAAACACACACACACACACACACACACACACACACACACACACACACACACACACACACAGGTGTTTGACAAACATTTTGGCCGGGTATTTCTTGTACACTCCTGTACACCCATGTTGGCTGATCTGTTTTACCTACTATTCAACATGTTGACTATGTTGTCGAGCATGCAGTTGTCATGGTAACCGGTCACCAGTATCCCGTCACTTGTATTCTGTGTTGCCTGTGAATAGGTGGAGGCCATAATGTTGGAGATGCAGGATCCAAAGACTGGTGTGAAATCACAGCCTCAAAGACTAGTCATCACTACTATACCCCATGCTATCACTGGTGAGCACCAAAACACACACAGAAATGCATGACATATACACACACACACACACATTTATATATTCACTCAGTTCCTCACACTTAAGCACTGTCTTTATCCCTCTCTCTCTCTCTCTCTCTCTCTCTCTCTCTCTCTCTCTCTCTCTCTCTCTCTCTCTCTCTCTCTCTCTCTCTCTCTCTCTCTCTCTCTCTTTCACTCCCTCATACACGCAAACAGCCCCACAAAACACACACACGCACGCACTTGATGTCGGTCCATTTATATGGAGTGATTGCGCCTGCATTGTCACACTCAAGGATCCCCAGAGTTCTGTTTTTCAACCTCAAGATCCCATCTCCATGACAACCCTATGCTCTTAGTGTCAGTGACGGAGAAGGAAAGATGGAGAGTCAGAGGTAGAAAGGGAGCGAAAGAGAGAGAGTGGGAGGTGAAAGAGTGTGACCACCAAGCAGCTTTACGTGGAGGGAAAGAAGCAGTAGTGATATGTTGGTGTAGACGTAAAAAAAAAAAAATGCCCCAAAAAAAGCTAGACTCTTCAATCATTCGGAGAGCACGTCAATATGGGGACCGATAAAAACAACCACTCTGGAAATGGACAGAAAGCACCCAGCCACGAGCAACTTCCCGCAGAAGGAGCAGTCAATCATAGTGTTGGTATGGCAATACAGGGTAGTGGAAAGGGTCTGCACCCTTCTGCTGACAAAGCTGGCCTCTGATCAGTCTACCAATAAATCCCCCGCCACCCACTCTCTCCCTGTCACAGAACCTCGTCCCTTTCTCCATCTTCTCCGTTCTCCTCTCCTTGCGCCCGCCCCCTGTTTCCCTCTCCATTGCTCCCTTTGGCCCTGTCTGTCTCTACGGATGTTGGAGAGACTAACGACCCTTGCAGCGCTGTGATGTCTGTTAGAGGGCTCTGGCATTTGCAGGCTCCACAGGTGGCCTGCATGCACACACTCACACACACAAGCACACTCACACACACGTACACACAGATACACACATGCTCGCCACATACCTTTCTTTTATTGGTGGTGATGTCTTTTTCCTCTCTGTCTAGGTGAAGACATAGTAGCATGGTTAGCTAACCGGTTCAATTTAGAAACCCTAGGTAAGAGAGGTTTTACCTTGAAGAATGAGCCACACACACTTACACACTAAGAGCAATTTTTATAAAATTAATAAATTACAACCAATTTGAACCTGCACATTCAAATGTATACGTAAATCCCTTTTTCATGTAATAGCAAAGTAATTATTTTCTTATTGTCAACTACAGAAGCTATGGCTTTTGGAACCATGATGGTGGCGTTTGGATACATCTATCCCATACAAGACCACAAGCGCTTGGTTATCAAACCAGATGCATCGCTTTACCGTTTCCAGGTAATCTCTCCCTCTCTCTCTTCCTCACACAGTGTAGTTAATCTTTCTCTTTCCCTGTTGTTTTAGGTTTCTTTTATTATTTAGCTTATTTAGTTCTCTCTTTCTAGCTTCAATCAGCATTGGCAAACGTGTACTCTGGATATTGATGTGTACTGTAGACTACAAGACTTACTAAATGTGCTTTTAATGTTTGTTTGCCCATAGACACCATATTTCTGGCCTGCTCAGCAGTGGGATGTTGAAGACACAGACTATGGTGAGTGTCACTGGGTTCATAAAGATGCCTTTGTCGTCCGCTCAACTAGATTAGAGTTTGGGTTCTTTACGCACGATCACCACCAGCCTATTAAAACAAACACATTTTGTTGTTTTACAGCAATCTATCTGGCGAAGAGAAACATTCGCAAGAAAGGGATGCTGGAGATATATGAACAGGTGAGGGGGGGGGGGAGAGAGAGAGAGAGAGAGAGAGAGAGCGAGAGAGAGCGAGAGAGAGAGAGAGAGAGAGAGAGAGAGAGAGAGAGAGAGAGAGACAGACAGAGAGAGAGAGAGAGAGAGAGAGAGAGAGAGAGAGAGAGAGAGAGAGAGAGAGAGACAGACAGACAGACAGACAGACAGACAGACAGACAGACAGACAGACAGACACACAGACACACAGACACAACAGAGACACACAGACACAACAGAGACACACAGAGACACACAGAGGAACAAGCACATTATGACCCTGCAGACACATGTCAGCATAAAAATGTGTTTGGCATTGAATGCAGCATTATTTGTTGTAACGCCACTTGGGATTGTGTGTGTTCTTGCATTGCCAGGAGAACTATAATGACCTCCACAAGTGGATGAATCATAAATGGGATTTCATTGTGATGCAGGCGAAGGAACAGTACAGGTCAGTCTGACTGAGAAAACTAAGCAACTCACTCATGTCATACTCATCAGGGTGTAGCAAGGCTATATTTATTTAGCTTGCAACTCAAGTCTATTTCCATTTGTTTAGAAATTACACTATGTAACATAATGTAGTGTGTGTGTTCAGAGAAGAAATTCTCAGAGGAAATGTTAAGTCAAATATCTGTGTGTGTTTGTCTACGTCCACGTGTGTGTGTGTGTGTGTGTGTGTGTGCGCGCGCGCGTGCGTGCGTGTGTGTAGAGCAGGGAAAGAAAGAAAGAAGCCTGACCGTGTGGTGTTTGAATGTCAAGAGAGAGCCTACTGGACAGTACACAGACCCCTGGTGAGTGAAACACACACACACACACACACACACACACACACACACACACACACACACATAGGCCGACCCCATTGTATTGAACCACAGGAATCCACTCCAAATGATCTTTTATTTTAAAAGCCCTCGAAAGCTATAGATTCCTATCGCAGTTTCATATAGATATTGATTAAAACATTGAGAGATAACTGGAATACAGAAAGCTATTGAATGCCCCTCCTCCTACCCCTCCATCCACGAGACCCAATTAGACTACATCTACCCAGGATGTCTCATTAGAGCTGTGTCCTGTCAGAGGAAATGGCTGCGATTGTTAACATTTCACCACTGATCCAGAACTCACCTGGAAACCAGAAACTCAATACTTAAGAAGAAATCAATAGACAGAAAGGGAGCCCTGCTATTCCTCTCCACATTTATATACATTTTTTATTTTCATTACACTTCCCAAATTTTACTTGCCGAATATCCCCATCAATAAATACGCTTTGACGGATAATGAAAAAAGTCAGATTTATCTTAGTTTAGATTTGGTCAGAGTTGTCTTCATAAGGGTAGTTCATTGAGAAAATGGTTTAATACTTTGGGTTTAATCCTTGTCCAAACTTCGATGTAGTCGGTTTCCCTTGATATGCTTTAGGAAATATGTATTTAAAGTGATATTTTACACATTTTGGGATTTTAAAAAATATGTTTTCCATCATCAATGCAGCAGTTTACACATAACATCGTCATTTATTGTTTTGCAATCAAACAGAAGAGCGTAAAAAGAGTTTAGAAAATGACTCTATTATGTCAGAGAGTCATTTCCTGAATTACAGCCGTTTCCAGCCACCGGGGGGGGGGGGGGGGGGGGGGGGCGCTTTTCTGGTTCTCTCCGTAACGTACAACCAAATGCAGGTGGTCGTATTCTGATAGCGTTGTACGTACCTAGAGATCTATTCATTTACTTTGTCTGTGATTATTAGCTCACTATCCTATTACTCTTTGTGGTAGGTAAATAGGGCCTTTCCAAAACCACCCTTCTACTCACTCTCCCGACCCACTTCGACTCCGTTTGCTCGTCTGCGCGGAGGGTCCGCCATACTAGGTGCCATCTGAATCAAATGAGGGTGGAGTGGAAGTGGGTTATAATACCCTTCACAGGGAGTCTACACTGATGCAGACTCTCTGACCACGTGCAACGTCGTATTGTGTCATGGTAGACGCTCCATAGAAATAGGCGTGCGACCCTTACAAACATCTGCACAAACTAATAAATACATGTATTATTGTCATGCAGACGTTAACAACTTAACTGTTGCATTGTACTTAGGATCAGATATACTTTTCGCGCTAGACTACAAAACTTAAACATGTTCATTTGATAGTAAAGTGTTTACAAATTTACAGGGACTGTTGCAAATACAACTGGGAGTAATCACAATTTTCTCCAGAATGAACATACTAGGGTATTGTTATTTTCTGTCACTTATTCTCCATGTCGGACATGGGTGATTCCATTGTCTGCAGTGAGATTTCTACTTCCAACTACAGTTCCTGCACTTAACAAAAGTTGTTGATACAAAACCATGGTGACAAAAAGTTACGACACAGTTCCTGTTTCCACCTGATAGAGAGGAGTTCGTCCCGAAGATTACAGCTGTATTTATACCCTACCTAATGTACTGTCAATGTATCCTACACACTAATGAAGGGTGCTTCACATACAGACTTGCACTCCGTGGCAGAGTTGTAGTGGTTAGGGCAAAGGGGTTCGATTTTGGAAAGGCCCATAGTGTTTATCAATCCAGGGAAATGAAACAGAAGTTCTAAACTCAGAACAGAAACCAAACAGATTGCTACATTCATGCATGAATAATGAATACCCCACATCGTTTTGACACGCCCACACCTTCATGCTGGGAAGGTGGTAATGAAAGGAGAGGGTTAGGTTTAGGCAATGAGCTATGGGCATTGTGCTAGTGTGATAGTTAACCATTTAGATGCTGGAGGATGGAAAAATACGGTATATACGGTAAACATTGATACTAAAATCCGAACTTTTTCCATATGCAGACTTCATTTAGCATAAACAACAACTTTAATGGCTTTAGAAAATCGGTGAAATATCACTTTAAAAGCTGTGAAAGCTAAGTAGTGGCACCATAGAACAGATTGACAAACAAACTGCTTCTGTTTGGGAACATTGGCATGCGTTTGTGGTGAAATAGATTGTATTTCATCCAACCTAAAGAACTTGTCTTTCCGTGTCTTGTATAAGCCCGGGACGGTCAGTGCGATGGACTATGGACTGGAGCGTCTTGTTGACCCCAATGCATTGGAGGTAACAGGTGAGTCTCTGTGCCCATCTCAGTCTGAGTCTGTTATTATACTATGAAAGGGACACTGTCTTTGCACCTATCAAGGGCATAGCCTGAGACAATCTGCTTAGATTTGATAAGAGGCTTTCTTCTCTGATGGTAATCTAAGACGTAGATGTTTCCCCCTCTCTATTGCATCACACCTGTCGAATCAGATCTCCGCCCACCCGTGGCTCTGTGCCTCAAATCAGCAATTGTTGAACAATGTAAACGAATGTGTAATTGGGTGTGTGGCTGGCATCTTCTCCTCTATCTTTCCCCTTTTGTAAAAATTATGTTTTTTCTCCTCTTTTTGTCTTTCTCTGCAGGGGTTTTCTGTGTTGCTTTTCAAAATTGGATATAAATTCCCCTACTCTCATCCCCCAAAGAACTAGGATATGAACAGTCATATAAAACATTTCTTTTTGTCTACATTTCATCCGTCCTCTTTGTTCAGATTTTTAACCACCCCATTGTGCTTTTTTATTTATTTGTTAGAAAAACACTTCAGAAGTCTTCAGAAGAGTTGTAAGTCAATACTCAGACATAAAAAACATTCTAAAATGGAATTAGTCCAAGCACTTCAGCACATTAGAACTCTTTTTCATTCACAAAACCATTTCTTTGTGTGTGTGGTGCACAAGCGTTTTGAGTTCTGGCATAAATTGATGTCGATGAACCCATGAGTGTGTGTCAATGGGATGACTCCTTGTTTCCTCCAGATCATATTTACCCAGCAGTCAATCATGCGGCCCAAAGTGAAGTCATCCGTGTCTATTGGAGCGTGAGTCTGCTCATTGTATTTACAATGAAACCTGATCTGTGACGGTCACTGTTTACGGCCAGAGATTGAACACCGTTTATGTTTATTTATTTATTTATTTTTTAAATATTTCTCAAAAAAAGATGCAATACATTTCTATTTCCTATGGCAAATGAATGCTGAAACGGTAATATCAATAATAATTTCTGTACTTGTCCTTCTGTAGTTTGGTGAAGTATTCTACCACTTTCAAGAACCATGACCCCTTCCTGGCCGCCTGTCTCCCTAGCAGCCCCTGGGTCACTGACGATACCACCTTTTGGACCCTTAATGGCCCAGAGTGAGTTAGCTGGGCACTTCAGGGAAAACATTATGCTCAATAACTAATGAAATATAGCAAAATAATATCAATTAGCATAGTAGATTAGCATTCATATGTGCAAATACCCTATCTATGAATGTTTTGTTTGTGTGTGTGTGTGTGTCCTAGTGTGGAGGTGCCCACTAAGATGCGTGTGGAGAGGTGGACCCTCAGCTTTTCAGAGCTACTCTCCGATCCTCGAGGACGCGCCGACTTCAGGCTGTTCCTCAAGAAGGAGTTTAGCGGTACCTCACAGCATTTCCAAATAATGTAGTGCCTCTCAACATGATGTCCAGTATCAGTGTATGTTGTTGCTTCTCCAAATCGGGAAAGTTCCCCCATGACTGTTTTCTGTTTTTGAGTGCACTGCTCCTCTTTTTTCTCAGGGGAGAACCTGGCGTTCTGGGAGGGCTGTGAGGACCTGAGGTGGGGAGATGCTGCCACAATGAACGAGAAGGCCCAGCACATCTATAAGTGAGATCTATAACTTTACTTAGAATGCCCTTGAAGTAAGATGTTCTCATAGTTCAGTTAGTTTAGGTGTTAGTGTGTTAGTTGTAGGTCTTACAAAATTACTGTATTCTGGTGGGATATGCCCTCGTATACAGATTTTAATATTTGAATTACTTTTTCCTCACTTTTTCCCCCAGGACTTTTCTGGCTCGGGGCGCACCCCGGTGGATCAACATCGATGGCAAGACAATGGAGGTCACAGTAAAGGGCCTGAAGCACCCCCACCGATATGTCCTGGACGCAGCACAGACCCACATCTTCATGCTCATGAAGAAGGTCCGTTCAGCTGGAAAAAAACACTCCACTCACACATCACCCTCTATATCACCACGGGATCCATTCTCGGTATTTCCTTTGTTGGTAGTCCACCATTGGTGCCTGTTTTGATTGTTTGTTGTGGTAACTTAGGATTCATATGGTCGCTATCTGAAGTCTCCAGTGTTCAAAGAAACCCAGAGGAAGGCCCTTTACCCGGATGAACACCGGTTTTCGTGAGTTACTCTTTCAGAATGGTTCATTTTGTCTGGCTCCTATAGACCTGATGCTACAACAGGACTATCAGTTCTTCACCTCTCTCTTTCTGCCACCCCCCAGTTCTCTCTTCCTTACTTCCCCCTTTGATATCTCCCCATGCGGGCTATGTTACCATCCCTCTCTTTTCTTTTTTCCCCTCCTCCCACCGTTTCCTGCCCTCTCGTCGCACTCGCAGAGACGCCCAGTTGGAGCAGAACGCCAGGAAGCGTCGGCCCAGCATCAGCCCCATCATCGTGCGGCAGCAGCAGGAGGAGCAGAGGGCCAAGCTGGCCGCCACCGGGCCCGTGGACATCACACAGGTCATGAGCAAACTCAGCAAGGGCCAGGGCCAGGGCCAGTCCCAGGTGGCCCCTCTCCGCAAATAAACCTACGTGCAGGGGCCTTTTCACACCGCCGTACAGAATAGGACTGAACCATGTGTGATCTAGAGGCTCGTCCACAGTAGTAAGTGGACGGATGCAGGTTTATCAGGGCTGGTACGGTATGGGTATTGATCCCTACCCAGTGTGGAGTAAAACGCTAACGGGCACAAACCGTGCTTCAGCAGAATAGATGCTGCATACAAGCACTAGAGAGAAGGACTTATTGAGGTATTGCAGTGCTGGATTCAGTATTGGGCTTGATTGTTACCTAAGCCATAACTGAACACGGTGGGCAGTATGTATTCAAGGAAAGTAGGTTTTCCCCAGCACTACTGCTAGGACTGGACACAGTGACCTAGATCTCAGTACTATTTTTGTACTTTAGTCTATCTTTCCCATTGATTGCTTTGGATCGATGCATTATTGGAAAAATTTTAAAAACATTTGAAAACATTGTCATATAAACATGTATCTCTGTGGTCTCCATTGACTCTGCTGCTGTCCGGCCCGGCAGTGGCGGGCTCTGTGTCTTTCATGATGTGTGTGGCATGGTTGTATGTGTTCTCTCTCACCACTCCTAGACCAATAAAACACCCATCAACCACCCTCATGCCTTTGTCTTTGTTGTCAGCCACTCATTGTCCATCGCTGTGTCACTCGCTCCTCTCACGGCAGACTCATCACCATGCCTATTTTCACGGGTCTCACACCAATCTCCAGTTTCTGGACAGGAACGCTCGTATGAGGTTATATAGATACTGTAGAAGTAGATGTTCAGTCAAGTATATGTGACATGGCGCTGGATATGGACAACCGGGGCAATGCCCAATGTAACACATGTTTCGATTTAAAGAGGCTGCCGATATAAGGATTGCTATGATTATTAAGGGGGATTCTTTCTCTAATATACCTTTATATGATTTGTCTCACTGGCCTTTTGAAGGCTTCTTCAGCGGGATGCTCCCTGACCTCTGCTTGCCCTCCGACCCCACAGCTGTGTCGCTTCACCGCTCCCGTCCCCCACCTGGCTGTTTACTCCGGCATCATTGACCCCCCCTCAGCCAACACCTCCCCGCTTCTCCCGGTCCTCCCGCACACGCCCGTCTGCCCCTCCCCCATCAGCGTGGCCATAGACAGCACCCCTGCCTCCGAGCGCCGGGGGACTGGGGGAGAAGGGGAGGCGGAGGGGGGCGCTGAGGTTAAGGCTCCCGGGACGGGGGGCGTCTCCCGGTCCCGCGTAGCTCTCTCGTTGGGTCGCCTTCTGAGACGAGGATGCACCCCTTCCACTGTATTCGCCAGCCTGTCACCCAAATGTCCCGCCCCTGCCGGGACTAGCAGCCGCGTCCAGCCTATCAGCATGGACTGTCCCAGCCAGGCTCCGCCCAGACGCATTGCCAAGTGAGTCAGCACATTTAAACATTCCATTCCATTCCAATTCCTTACCCCCACCTCCACCAACACGACACCGTGCCATAAACAAAACTTTGAATCCTGCCAGCTCAACTGTTTGCCGACTCTCTTCCACTCCCTTCTTCTCCTTGCTGACCAGTTTTTTCCAGATCAAGGTGGACATTCCCCCGGAGTGTCGTATCTACCCAATAGACTCCGAGGACGAGGACGAGGAGAGTAGAGCCGCCTCCAGAGGAGGAGGGGGAGTGAAGGAGATCATCTGTCCCTGGGAGAGCCTTAGCCCCCATGATGGAACCGGGTAACGCCATTCCCGCCTGCCCCCATCAGGGGTTCTGAAGGGGAAGGAAAGAGCCTAAAAAGACTGACCCTATAGGGTGTGGATGCATCCAGCTCAATAGGATTGAGGCTGGCCTTTTCTCACAACAAGGATCCACTCATTGCCCAAATCCTAACCGTAGCCTTAGAAATCAACTTAACTCAGCACCAGCGTAGGACACTAGCTCAGGAGTAGCTACTGTTACCATTTTTTTTCATTGTGGCCCAGCTGGAAAGCACCCAATGTAAACTTTAAATGGTTAGCAGACAATTGTTTAGTTTTCATTAATCGAAAAGGCTAGTTAGTGTAGCTTTGGAAATGCTCCTCTCCCCCTTTGTACAGAAACTTTTTTTGAGCCCACCAGAGCCCACCCATTCCCAAGGGTGAATTCTTATCCAAAGGATCTTCTCCTCCTACCATATTGTTTCCACTCTTGGAACATCTAATAAAACAATTGGTTTCTATGTTGTTAGCGTAAGCTGTTATAGTATTCCGTTTTCCGAAGTGGCAAGGCGTGGAAAGTGTGTCCCGTGTGGTGCAAACTATAGTGTAGACGTCTCGCTTCAAACCTCACCCCACTTAATACCTCTGTAAGGCACTACGCATGGAGATCAGGGACCCACGCAGCGTGGGAAATACGGTGGCTCCCCGCTGCTGTGTCACCTACACTTACCTATTTCTGTCTCTATGCCTTCTCCAAAGCCCTGGTCCTGGAGGTCCAGGTTTTTGTATTTGGCTTCTCTGCTGTTTTGTATACTTTCTAGAGCTGTCGTGTTGGGGCGAGGGCACAGATATGCTTCTCCTCTAAGTGTCTTTTCAATCGGACAGTTGACAGGTCAGAATGTATTATGACCATGTTTACAGATGCAAGAATGTGAAGGAAAAAAAATCTGTTATATATCCCGTGTTGTGATTGGATGATACATTCCACGGTTTGTGTAAGTGCCTGAATAAAATGACTGTAATGTCCATTTCCTACTTAAACCATAACTATTTCCCGGTGGTCCACTGACTTCTAACCCTTTCCTACTGATGGTTTAGAAAAAAAATTCTCACTGTCCTATACATACCTGAAATACTGCATGGGACAAATGTGTTTGCTACGCATAACACTACTCTTCCTTCATGTCCCAAACCGATATGACACATCGAAAACGATATCACACATAACGATATCACACAACACATTTATCAGATTTATCAAGGAAACCTTAGTCAATAGATTACTTGACCCGATCAAGCCCTATGTATTTCCTGTTCCCCTGCATGTAAAATTGTAAAAATGGCTTCCTCTCTGGTGTGTGGTAGCTTCCAAGTCTGTCCCTTATTGGCCACTAGGTGGAGTGCCATCCTTAAAATACACCATTTCATGTCACTAGCCACCGTTTCTTGAATTTAGATGCTGAAATGTGTTGTCGGATTCTTTCAAGGTGTTTGGGGTGTGCACACAACGTCCCAAGAATATTTGCGTGTGTGTGTGTGTGTGTGTGTGTGTGTGTGTGTGTGTGTGGGGGGGGGGGGGGGGGGGGGGGGGGGCTGGTTGAGGGGGCCATGTTTGTGCACGTGTGTGTTTGTGTGCATGTGTCTGTCCGATTGTGTGCAAATACTTGTATGTGATTTAATGTGAGCACAGCCTACTGGCCTATTATATTAGTTTATGGGCATGGATCTAGACCGTGACTTGCTTATAACCAATGTGAGGCTGTAGTGCCAGTTAGATCAAGCTCCCATTCTTAAGACACACACACACTACACTACACTACACACAAAGGGACCACCACACACAGTTCATTCATATATTAACTCACGGATAGTGGCAAATCTATGCGAGACTTGTCCCTTGCCCGGAATTTGCATATATTATCATACGTTTGTGTGGTGAAATCTTTGTTGTTTTTCAAGATATGTGACAACGGCTTCTGGTGAATCAATGAAAAGCTAATATTGAAGAGACAGATCAAACTGAGCGGTGTCACAGCCTTAAACCACCTCAACTCATTGCACTTCTGGTGTCGTTCTCCACAGTTTTTTTCTGGAGCAGTCGATCAGACCCCAGGTAGGCGGGTTGGCAAGGTGATCAGGACACTGACTGTCGTCATAGAGAGGGGTGGGGAGGAGAGGAGGTCCCTTTACAGATCGGTGAGGCTCTAAACTTCTGACTGATGACTGACAAGGACCGGGCCTGTCCTCTGTACTGTAATACACACACACACACACACACACACACACACACACACACACACACACACACCAGACCGACAAAGTCGATGATATACACACACTGACACACACAAACGTACACTTACACACTAACATATGTTGAGTGCCTATATGACCTTGCTGTCACATGACAAATTACCAGTTCAGGAGCCTAATGAAACGCCATACGCTACAAATCCCTTTTCTCACTGTCTTCCTGTGTGCGCTTGTGTGTGTGTGTGTGTGTGTGTGTGTGTGTGTTTGATTTAGAGAGAGCTTGTGTGTACCGAGAACTCAATCAGAAAACAGCTGACCTAGAGCAGCACTGTGTCTCTTATGCTTGACAGCAACACATCATTACAGAGCATATGTCCAGCCACTTAAAAGGAGAGGCTAAGTGGCCAAAAATGTCACACAGTGAAGAATTAAAGGTGCAGTTGGCAAGTCTAGAGAATTGGGCAAAAATGACCAAGAATTTAAATCACAACAGCCCAAAAAGCCAGCCTATTGAGTCTCTGATTCCTCCCATCCCTCTCCTAAGCCCCTCCTTTCGAATGGTGTTTACACATGTCTGCGTGCTGCCTGACTCTCTGACACTAGGTCAAGATGTTCAGATACAGCCGTGCTTTTAACCAGGCGTGTGCACATGCGCTGATTGACAGGTAGGTAGCCACTCCTCCTTGCAACAATTGTCCTGATTGGTTAGTCATCGCCGGGCTTCCAACGATTTTTCAGATGCTGCAAACAGGGCCTAGGGCGCTCATACAGAGCGCCTCTTCTCCCAGAGCGTTTGATTTATTAATATCTGCCAGGAGGTAGGTAATAAAACGTAAGAATGTTTCAAAAATGTATTTATTTTAAAAATGTTTGAAACGCTTGGCATCTTTGAAGGTAGAACTGACCTTGGGAGGACGGCTATGTGGGTCACGCTGGCCTTCTTCGTCTCACTCCGTTTCCTCCTGGCCCCTCACCTTTGTCGTCTTCTGTTCCTCCTTTTCCTCTTGATCATCCCCCTATTCCTCCCTTTTCTCTTGATCATTCCCCTCTTCCCCCAGGCTTCCATTCAGTCTGGCCCTGGCTTTGCTAACTTTGTGCTTGATGGAGACATCTCAATTACGCTAAAACATTTCTTATGTGAGATGTTTGACTTTAGTTGAGATAGGATATTGTTTGCTATTTTACTGAAATGCCTGATCATATATATGATACATAATTCTTATGTTTGGGATATAAGTTTGATGGATAGGCAACTTTTGTTATCAACAAGTTGAACTTCCAACTTGATTTCGGAATCAATCAATCCAAAGCATATTTTACACCATTTTGGTTTTACGATACCTTCCAATACTACAGATACATACATTAAAAAAAAATATATAATAATAATTAAAAACAGGAGAAAGGAAAAAAGAGAGAGAGAAGGTGGAGGAGGGGGATGAGTGGACATGTGTATTCGGTCATGACCACGTCAGGATGTCAGGTAAAGTGCTGGTGGTGAAATAAAACTCTGACAGCTCTGTCAGCCAGGCCTCAGGGGACCGTTTCACTGGAATATCAAGTACTATCTGGCCTACCCACGAACGCACACACACACACACACACACACACACACACACACACACACACTTACCCTCTCTTTGTCTTAGACTCAGGAGAAATGGTTATTAATACCCGGCGGCCTCTGAAATGTCAGCTTCTAGTAGCTGAAGCACAAAGAGCAGATTTATTTATGTATCCGACAGGTTTCATATTTTTGTGCTCTGAAGCTATTTTTGCTTTCAAAGTAGCAATCTGTAGGCGAGAGACAGAGAGGACGAACAGACAGACAGACGGAGAGATGGACAGAGCACTTACGCACGTTCAGCGAGTATGGGCTTGAAGTGTACAGAACAGAGAATATCAGAGAGCTCAACCGACCACCCGGCCCCAAGGATACAAAGGCAACGTAACAACGTTGCAAGCTTGTACTACAACTGCCTGGAGACATATGATTTCCTCGGAGGAAAAAACAGCTCTCCTCAAGGGGGTTTAACACAGAGAAACGTTGCTCCCCAGTAACACCAAACAACCTGGAACGAGAAGAGGCAATGCAAATGTCATGGCTCAGGGTTTCCATTATGCTTTTCCAAGCCCATCATCCTACCTTCACCTGCTCTCAGTTGAATTCTCTCTGTATTTCTTGCTCTCAATTCGAGTTAATTCACTATTCCTCTCTCTTTCTCTCTCTTTCTCTCTCTCTATTTTTCTCTCTCTCTCCTTCTTTCTCTCTCTCTCTCTCTCTCTCTCTCTCTCTCTCTCTCTCTCTCTCTCTCTCTCTCTCTCTCTCTCTCTCTCTCTCTCTCTCTCTCTCTCTCTCACACACACACACACACACACACAAACACACACACACACACACACACACACACACACACAGCGATTTGACTGTAATCCCCATAATCATTCCCATCACATCGGTGCTCCTCTCCAGAGCTGTTCAGCTATTGAGTGATGATTGCCTGTCCAAACAGCAGCCGTTCACCTGTGTACACAGACACACTTGCTCTGCTTGCTCACACGGTTACACATCGCACCCCCCCCCCCACACACACACACACACACAACCGTCGCTGGGCATTGTAGTGATCGACCATGGCCTCAAGCGAGCAGCTGCTTAACATTCCCCACCGCAAAAGTCTCTGCCTGTCTCCATCTCTCTGTCCGTGCGGCATGTTTGTCCTCTACCTCGCCCCTTTTTGTTCTCTGGCAGGGTTTTATCTTTCTGGTGTCAATAACTAATCTCACCCTCACCCACAGTCACACACATACACAGGCGTTGCACTACTGTCCCTGCAGACAGCCTGACAAACAAACATCTTGTTAGCGTTCTGCTCACTCTACAGTCAACTTGTGTGTGTGTGTGTGTGTGTGTGTGTGTGTGTGTGTGTGTTTGTGTGTGTGTGGGTGTGTTTTCCCCAGCTCTGCTAACAACACTATCTCGGCCTCTGCCAGTAGATTGACTGCCACCGCACAAGCTGTCTGCTACTGTACATTTCAATTCATCAGCCGGCTCCCAGTGTCTACTACCGCCCGCCAAAGCTGTTAAAGGTGCTTCAGTCGCCAGCCTCGCAGCCCACGCTCGGCACGTGCTATTTTAACACCCCTGCTGTATTTTTAGAGCTCCGTTACAAAAAGGGCCGTCACCTGACGGGAAGAAAGGGAAGAGAAGGAGCCGCGGTTACAGCAGACGCCAAGCGAAGGCGACGGGAGCCTTTAAACCCGTGAAATGTCTGTCCAACAGAGTGAGTGAGCGAGAGAGAGTGAGTGAGTGAGAGAGAGCAGAGGGGAGCGGCGCAAAGCCCCTGGCATTAGCTTCCCCGAGACACGGCTGTCTCAGGTAGGACGTGAGCGAGGAGAAAGGAGAGGCGATCGCGCAATGTTGTTACTCCTTCTCTGTCCCCTCTGTGTATTTTTCCGACTTAACGCTCTCTCTCTCTCTCTCTCTCTCTCTCTCTCTCTCTCTCTCTCTCTCTCTCTCTGTTTCTCTCCCTCTTTCATCTCTCTCTCCCTCTCGCTCTCATCCCTCTCGCTCTCTCACCCCTCTCTCTCTCCCTCCCGCTCTCATCCCCCTCTTTCTCTCTCCCGCTCTTTCTCTCATGCTTGCGTGTAGGTACGTCACAGCGAGACGAGTCAACACACTTGTTTAAAAATACACTGTCTCTCTGAGAAGCCAACAGAGTGAGAAACGAGGAGGGACTATATATCTCACACTCCGTGGGCACAGCCAGGTATCTGATCTCATATCATGTTTGCTGCCTCGTCCCACACTAAAAAACATGCCTGAAAAAACGAATTAAGATCCTTTAGTCGTGCGGTCGGCCCTTTCTTGTTCTTTTCACCCAAGTCTTTTTGCTGTCGATATTCATGTCAAAGGCCCTTTCTCTTTATCAAGGGTCTATTGAAAGTGGGGAGACGGCAGACAATTGAATCTGTCAGTCTAGATAGAGAGAGAGCAGGGACCGAGATCAATGGGAGCTGCAGCACTAGGACAAGTCTCCCCGGACCTGTTGATAGTGGCACCACTCACATCGGAGAGAAGAAAGGGGCAAGGTTGATAAAGAAAGAAAGAAAGAAAGAAAGAAAGAAAGAAAGAAAGAAAGAAAGAAAGAAAGAAAGAAAGAAAGAATATAAGAAAGAGAGGTTGGGGGTTGAAGGTGGATAGAGAAAAGGGAGATAAATAAATGTTACGAGGGAGAGGATGAAAGATAGGTGGAGGAGGAGGGAAGCGCTTGTAACTGCGACTGCAGGAGCCAAGAGGGGAGGGAGACCAAGAGGGGGTGGGGGGGGAGGGTGGGGGGGGTAGGGAGGAGGGGCAACGAGGGTGGGAGCGTGAGAGAGAGGGGGGAGGGAGGGGAGGTGAGGGGAGGAGGGGGGGTAGATCGGCAATGAGTGAGGCTAAATCCTTACACCATTATGATCAGGACTCACATGCAGCCTCTCCTGTGATGGGGAGAGATAGAGCGAGTTAAACGGGGGAGAGAGAGAGAGAGAGAGAGAGAGAGAGAGAGAGAGACAGAGAGACAGAGGGAGAGAGAGAGAGAGAGGAAATGGAAAGCGGGATTACTCGGAGGCAGCGCTGGCGGATGAGTACAACTGGAGCGTCTGCCGAGTGAAATCTCCTGAAAGGATCTGTGACACGGGAGCGGGACCCGGACCTGTTACCGAGGAGCTCCAGCCCCCCAGCCCTCCGCCATCTGCCCTGCCGCTTCCCCACTCCTCCCCCGCCGTTCCCACAGGCAGACTCCTGGACCGCTTGCCCCACCGGTGGGAACCCCCTTGCCCACTCCCTCCGGATCTTCCCAACCTGAAGCGGACTCATCGGATAACAAACCGCGGAATATCGCACCCGAACGGAGTCTAGAGGGGGTCGAGATCCCCCCCACCCAAGCTGGGAAAACAAGAGAACCCTGGAAAAACAAAGAAAGAAAGAAAAAAAGAGTTAAACTTTTCTTGTGTCAACTAGCGATGGATCCGTGGTGCCTCTCTCCCGCCGAGAGAGAGATGGAGAGGAGTAAGATGGAGGTGTTTTGATGGGTGATGGGGGAGTACAGAGCTCTCTCTGGTCTTCCACTCGTCTTCGGTCTCCCCCTTTCCGTCGTGTTGGAGCTTCGCTTCCCTTTCTCCGTGCCTCTTCTGACCAGCCGAGAGCAAAGGAGACGGACAGAGAGCTAAACAGCAGGTTGACTTACACACACACGCACTCGCATAGAAACACACACACACACACACACACACACACACACACACACACACACACACACACAGCTGGCTGCCTGTCCCAGTTTCTTACACCTTTCTGTGCATGCTGCTGCCTCTTTACTGTCAGACACAGAGGAGTGTGGACAGCCTCTCTCCTCTCTCCGTCATCCCGTCTTTCCTCTCCCTCCTTCTCCCCAGCTCCCCTCTTCTCATTTGCGCTGTCCTCACCTTGTGAATACTCATTAACACAGTTACAGCACGCGCACAGTTACAGCACACACACACACACACACACACACACACACACACACACAGCACACACACGCACACACACACAGAGATCATGTTGTGATGGGCTGTTCTCTAGGAACGCATGCCGACATCGCTGCAACAAGCCCGACCCAGCGCAGAAACTCACTGAGTCTAATAACCCGATCCTACAGGTGCTAAGAGGGGTAGTGGAAGGCGCCAGACGGGCAAAGGGAGAAGAGGAAGGACTAGAGTCGGAGCGCAAAAAGAGGAAAATAGGGAGAACGCACCAGGAGAAGGATGAAACACCGGGAGCTGGACGGAGACAGTCGGCACAGGTAAACTCTCTATCCCCCTCTCTCTCTCTCTCTCTCTCTCTCTCTCTCTCTCTCTCTCTCTCTCTCTCTCTCTCTCTCTCTCTCTCTCTCCCTCTCTCTCTCTCTCTCTCTCTCTCTCTCTCTCTCTCTCTCTCTCTCTCTCTCTCTCTCTCTCTCTCTCTCTCTCTCTCTCTCTCTCTCTCTCTCTCTCTCTCTCTCTCTCTCATGAGTGCTTTATCGCTCTGGTCTCTCTCTCTCACTCTAACTGATTGTGTGTCCTGAAGCCATGACCATTTCAAGTAGGAACAACGGATTTCTGTGAGAGCGGTTGTGAGAGAGAAAGAGTGAGGGTGCGTAGTCTTCATCATTTTGTGTAAAAACCTGCTTCCTAGAGATTGCTGTGTGAGGAGACAGGAAAAGTTGACAGCCGTGTACAGCAGCTACTGATTTGCGATTTCTGTATAGTTGCTAGATTAATTTGTCTGCATGCAAGCTAAATAGCAATTGTAAAAAAAAATGTTTTTTCAGATATCATACCTCAAAATGAAAAAAGATGCCTTTGTTAAAAGTTGTTTTAGTTTGTGAGTTCTGACTTACTATGTTAGCATGAACCAATAGTTCAACCTCACTGATACATTTTATTGAAGAAATCAACATTATGGATTGTAACCTTTCCATTGCTTTATGAGGGGTTGAGAGGTTAGGATGACTCCAATAAACATAATATGATGTTGTGTTTATCACGACAAACCCAATATCCTCTGTGTGGAAAGACTTGCAGTGAGCTGTGTGTGTTTGTGTGTGTGTTTTCGTGTGTGTGTGCGTGCGTATGTTTTTGCGTGCATGTGTTTTAGCGTGCGTGTGTTTGGTGAGTCTGCAAGTCTGCGCGTGAGTCGAACCAAGCAGGTGTGGCCGGCAGGTTGGCTGTGATATCTGTGGGGTTGATTGGAGTATTCGAGTTCTGGAGGGACTGACCCACGGGGGCGGCACTCCACGATCCTCCACCGGCTCAGAAATATGTCCTGGAACAAGTCCATTGTCCAGCCCTCCTGCTCTTTATGGATCCACCAGGAAGGCTCTAGTTTCCGCTGTCCTTCCAGAGTCAGGCTGAGAACAATGGTTTAAAGTCTAACCGTGGGGAGCGATGTGGCACACAAACCGTGTGACTGGGTTTTAGGATTGTCTGGGAACTGTACTGTATGTGTCATTTTCGTTTGTTCATATGATTTGTGTGAGTCTAAAAGGTGTATGGTCATATCAGGCACACACATTTGTGAGTGCAAGTGCGTTTTTTTTATGAGGGGTATACTTTTTGGGGTGCATGTGAGCAAGTGACATAAAATATAAATGCAACACTCATAAATCAACTGTCAGACATGCAGGGATGGAACGATGCAAGGGACGGTTGGAAGGAGCAACGGAGGGATGGAGGGATGGAGGGATGGAGGGACGGAGGGATGGATGAAGGAGTAGCCGGTGACTGAGTAATGGGGGTCTGATCCCATCTCTCTGACAGACAGGCTAATAATTCCCTGATGAGGCTCATCCCATCAACTAGATCCTCTCCACTCACAGCGTTGCCCCCTGGAGAGATGATATGGGGAGGGTGCAAGTGCCCTATCAATCCCCACAAAATAATGACTTCACTGTGCATTCCCTCTGTACCCCAGGGAGTGGGGACAGTAGCAAAACGGAGGAGAACTCCACTTTTCGGCGGAAGTTAAAATATTCATTATGATCGGGTGCCTCTCTGATCAAACTTTACGCTTGGCTAAGCCATATGTCTACCATAGTTCTTTTAAAAATGCTTGTGTAGTTTATCTGTGTGTACAAGGGAACATATGTGTGTGCGTGTGAGTGTGTGTGTGTGTATGTGTGTATGTGTGGGTGTGTGTATGTGTGTGTGTGTATGTGTGTGTGTGTGCATGTGTGAGTGTGTGTGTTTGTGTGTGCATATGTGAGTGTGTGCATGTGTGAGTGTATGTGTGTGCGTGTGAATGAGTGCGTCTGTGTGTGTGTATGTGTGCATGTGTGAGTGTGTGCATGTGTGAGTGTGTGTGTGTGAGTGTGTGTGCGTGCGTATGGGCAGTGTCGCAGCTACAGCCCCACCTGAGGTCCCAGTGAGGGAGGACAGCCTTTATCCCTCATTACGGAGACTTCCGCCATCTGGACTCATCTCCATGACGGTAGAAAATCTTATTTTAACACAGCGCAGAGGCTGGTTAGGTACAGATGTCCACTGGCAGAGAATGTGTTTGTGTTTGTGTGTATGTCTGTTTAAAAACAATATGGCAAGATACCAGTTGGAGCAGCATACCAAAATAATTGATTTCATGGATGGCACGCTCCTAATCTGATGAGATTATAGTTAGTGGTCGGATTGTATTTCCCACTGAACTCTTGCCAAATCTGTGGTCATTCCTGTCTGATTCCTTGTGTTCTTCGATAGGGTAGTTTCTCACAGAGTAATTTATTATGCTTAGTGTATTATTTCCTATCATATGAGCTTTTAAGCAGTGCAGTTCATGGTGATTGGTTTGTCCATGTATTTCATCGCAGGCGTTTATATTTGGTTGTGTATTTTATAATCCATTGCTTATTTAGCTCCTAATCTGATGCAGTGAAGCCTCCCACACACACACACACATGTCAAAAGGGTGAACACACCCACGCGACCACATATACACACACACACACACACACACACACACACACACACACACACACACACACACACACACACACACACACAAATGTCAAGTGGGTGAGCACATACCCACGCGACCACACATACACACACAAATGCTAAAGAGCATATTACCAAATATTATAAATTTGACTTCAAATTCTAACACAAAGTATCTACATATATTCAAAAAGATAGCAACTAAGAGTGCAGAACAGAATGAGAGCAGAATTGCAAGGGACAGATCCTTCATCTAGTTCTGAACAGAGATTAGATTTTCCTTTTTGGAATAAGCATTTACTGTAAGCCTTTAGAGAAGAACATTGTAACATAATTTGGAGCATAGACTAATGACAAATTCCTGAAAAGACTGAAAAGAAGCACAGAATTGTAAATACTGCGTATGTATCAAGGGTTCTAAGAAAATTACCCTGGATCCCACGCTTTTCAGAATCCCGTGGAATTATCGATGAACTGCATGTGCCAGGTAGCACAGACTCGGAGCTCCGACATACGTTTGGGTTTTTGCCAAAGGATTCTCTCGGCTTGCCAATCACGCCGACTAACAAGACATACCTACACAAACCTGGCGTCAGGCAAGCCGCCTTTAAAGTGTAGGAACACGGTTCCACAGAGACGGCCACGGGTTTGACACGGATTTCCATAAATGGGCATGCGGAAGGAGCCTGGTGCCTAATTAAGATGAATGCGCTGCCGGAGTGGTGAACAGTGAGGTGAGGACGTGATGAGGCCAGCACTGGGTGGGATCAAAGACAGTAGGTGCTGTCATTACTGGGAGGCCTCTAATGACCACACATCTGACAGAGATCAACCAGACAGCACTACAGAGACAGCAGCGCATCGGCCACACATCTAAAGCCCACTCGCGCGTGTGTGTGTGCGTGCGTGCGTGTGTGTGAGATAAGTGCAGCACCTTTGCAGGTGTCACCCTTCACCAAAGCGGAAGCATTTTTTCAAAAGGAGCTACACCATTCACAGATCTAAGAAACTGGACTATGTTGCATACTGGTTTGATCCTGTCTGAAGGTCATGCAAGCTCATGCCCTGGTACAAATACAATGTGGCCCCCAACTAAACTCAGTGAATGGCCTGTGGCAGGTTGACATGGGAGGACGGACACCGTTTGGTTAGTGTGTTGTGTGTAGACTGGCTGAAACGGTAACGTTGACATGTAATCTCACTGATGAGGGACCAAATCTGGTGTCACCGGGGGCTGTATCCACCCAGCGGTGTGTGTGTGCACGCGTGGGTGTGTGTGCATTTGTGTGTGTTTCTGTGTATGTGTGTGTGTGTGTGTGTGCATTTGTGTGTGTGATTGAATCAAAGCGTGAGTGTGGAGATGCAGAGGTGATGGCGGTCGTGACACTTGTGGGAGGATTACAGAGGATTACATACACAAACACACAAACATACAAACACACAAACACACGCACGTGAGCAAACACACAAGCGACAGGGAGACCCTAAATGTAAGGCTAATGCCGTCATACGCAAAGGTCAGAGAGAGAGAAAGAGAGAGAGAGATAGGAAAGACTTCCCACGAAGGGAGGATTACAAAGTATTATGTGCAAAAATATCATGAACGCAAAGCCTCTTGTCTCTGTCCCTGCAGCACTATTTACCTCAGTTAACCTCTTAACCTCTTTACCCCTCCCCCTGTTTCCCTAGGCAGTAGGGGGCTGACATGGCCGTTCCAAGGGGGCAGCCTCCTCCATTTCCCTGGCCTCCTCTCCTCCTGCTCCTCCTGCTCCTCCTCCTCCTCTCCTTCCCGCTCTCCTTGCTGGCCCGCCCCCTGTCGCTCCACTCCTCCGTCAACGTGGCGGTGGTGTTCAGCGGCTCCACCTACCAGAGCGAGGTGCGCGGCCGCCTGAGCAGCGAGAACTTTGTGGACCTGCCCCTGGAGGTGAACCCCGTCACCGTGCTGGTCAACGACACCAACCCCCGGGCCCTGCTCACCCGCCTCTGCGAGACCATGGCCACGGAGCGGCTGCATGGCGTGGTGTTCGAGGACGACGTGGGCACCGGCTCCGGGGCGCAGGTGAAGCCCCGCCCCCACGGAACAAGCCCCACCCACACACACACACTCTCCAAAGCCCCACCTCCTCATACAAGCCCCCACGGAACAAGCCCCACCCACACACACACACACTCCAAGCCCCACCTCCACACACCAGGCCCCACCTACTAATAACAGGCCCCACCTCCACACACCAGGCCCCACCTACTAATAACAGGCCCCACCTCCATATAACAAGCTCCTAAAACACGCTGGCAGAGGGATCGCCTGACCAACACACGTTCCAGTTCTGCGATAAGACCACTGCCTTTTTTTTTTTAATCTCGAATGAGTCTTACCGCTTGTCATACGTTCTTACAGGTTCCCTTCTCCTGGGCCGTTTTGAACCTCTCTTAATGTCCCGTGTCCTGTCCTCAGGTTGCCGAGGTGGCCCAGATCTTGGACTTCCTCTCCACCCAGACGTCTCTGCCCATCGTGGGCATCAGTGGCGGCTCGGCCGTGGTCATACCGCACAAGGTACAGCCCCCACCTCAAGCCCTCACTGCAGCGACAGCACTGCCGGGGGTGCAGTCACAACCAGATTCACTGTCTCTGGCAAAATAAATATAAAAATGATTACCTAACTATAACCTCTTCTCAATGGCGGCTTCTCTAAGGGTTACTGTGAAAGTGCACTCCGTCACTCCATTATCTAACTGATGAGCACTGCTCCAATGCCAAACCTGCAGTGCCTTTCTACCGGGCAACGTGGGGATAGAGGCGTCAGCCTCTTAGAGGCGATATTCAACTGGGAGGGAAAGTTTTCAAAGGAAACCGCTCGAACAAAGGGGCGGATCCAGCGAGGAAAGGCACTGCAGGCAATCTCTGAGAGGCGCAGCAGATTGTGCCGCGATCGTGTGGTGTGGTGTGTCGCTTCTTCACGAGTTGAGAACGAGAGCACTGAGCTGTGTAGTTGGACTGTAACAAGGTGACGGAAGTTCATCAGCTGGGATTCTTTGCCTCCCTTTTCTGGGGAGCTTTAATTGGTGGGGTAGCGCGACTCCAGACGTCTCCTTTCTCACCCCTTTTTTCCCTCCCGCTTCCTATTGCCATCAACACCCTGTATTTATAGAGCTGTCTCTCTCACTCTTGCTCACACACAAACACACACACGTGTACACACATGCAAAAACACACACGCGCCCGTATATGGCCACAATTAGCAAAATGTGAGGCACGGTACAGATTGGGATTGGTGCTATACACAGGTTTTTTTTCTTACTTGTCAAATGATCTGATTTTCAAACCGGATCCCCAAACACTTCTTTCCCCCCCATCCATCCTGCCCCCTCTCTGGCCCACTGGAGCGTGCCTCTCTGTCCCGTGGTGACATCCTGAATGCATTAGGCCGCTAGCTCCGAGCTCAGAGGGGTCCGCGGCTCTGTGGCCTACTGGTGCTGTCTCCAGGACACTATTAAACTGTTAATTAGACCCTTTAGGAGGCTACGGTGCCCCACCGTGCCCATCCATCAACCACTCAACTCCCAATACCCATTGAGTCTGTCCCTTTCTCTCTCTCTCTCGCTCTCTCTGGGTCTCTCTCTCTCTCTCTCTCTCTCTCTCTCTCTCTCTCTCTCTCTCTCTCTCTCTCTCTCTCTCTCTCACTCTCTCTCTCTTTCACTCTCTCTCTCTCTCTCACCCCCTCTCTCTCTTTCTTTGTCCCTTTCTCTCTCTCTCTCTCTCTCTCTCTCTCTCTCTCTCGCTCGCTCTCTCTCTCTCTCTCTCTTCCTTTGTCCCTTTCTCTCTCTCTCTCTCTCTCTTTCCTTATATCTCCGTTTCAATTTTCCCTTTTGTGATTTCACCTGGCAGCCCGCGTTACCGTACACATATTAATGGCAAAGCTCCATTAATATTTAAATCGACCGTCTGTACTTTGGAGAGGGTGCACCTCACACTTGGTAGGCTAAAGTGGCAGCCAGCGAGGACTGGCCGCTTAGGCCCAGCTTAAACCAAGCTCTTCAGCTAAGCACCCCCCATTAGCAAGAGATGGCTGTTCGCAAGCCGTGGTAGATATGACCACCGTCTCCCTCGAGCGCCAGAGTGGTGACTGGCAGCTCTGTGGAAAGGAGCGGCCTGTTCTGACGCGCGGCTGACGAATGCTCCATTCAGCTGTGCTCTTAGCCGATGTCTTCTCCCTCTCCCTCCCTCTCAGAAGTCTTTTGTTGCATGTCAAGAAAAAGAACAACCCCTCACCCCCCCCCCCCCCCCCCCCAAACTCCCCCACCCACCCCGTCTCAACTCATCAGGGGTGTCTGACACAATGGGACAGGTGGAGTGGAGAGAGAGGGACGTGTCTGCGAGTGATTCTATTAGGGGGATGAAAGACATCAATAGTGCTTGATTATCAATGGGCCGAGGATGGCGATAGGGATCTTTGATGGCGCCTTTTTAAAGGAAGCCGGCAGCGGGCGTCTAGGCGCCTATTTCTGGTTCCCGTGTCAGTGATCTTTCCTTTGCCGAGACAGCAAAGATGGCGGGACGAGAGGAAGATGAAAAGGGCTGAAGGGTGGAGAGAGATGTATCTTTTGTCGGTTAATGCCTTGCAGAGTATGAACCCCATGAGAGGTACAGGAAATGTAATGAATAAAAAAGGGAAAGGGAGGAGAGCGGGAAAAAAAAAGAGAAGAGAAAGAGAAAACAGAGATTCTGGAGTAAAGTGTTCTTGTAAAGCCTGAAAGAAAGTCCATCCCTCAGGAACACAAACAATGCTGTTGTTTCCGCCATGTATCTACCCATATGCTTACGTACGGAGCTGTGTGTGCGTGTGTGTGTGTGTGTGTGTGTGTGTGTGTGTGTGTGTGTGTGTGTGTGTGTGTGTGTGTGTGTGTGTGTGTGTTTGTGCTGGCTCTGACTCATGGCTGTTTGCTGGGAGATCATTAAACTGCCCTGCGTCCAGATGTGGACTCGTGGGAATACAGAGACTAACAAGAGGCAGAGCACAGGGCCTCCCACCAACCGCCATCCCCTTACACGCCATAACAGCCCTAGAACCCTAACAAGGTGCAAGCCTTTTCACAAACCTCCCGGGGCACCATACAGCCATGTGGGGGATGATGTTTTAAAATAGACCGGCGGTGCTTCTTTGTCAGGGTAGGCTCGGTGAGACGGAGGCGATGCTGGCGGCTGACGGTAGTCTGATGCTACAGTGGGAGGTAGTTGCGTCTCCACGGATCACTGCCTATCTGGGTCTGCCTCGGTGGCCAGACTGACCTGCTTCTCTGAGTGTCACTCTCGCACCACTTCATCTTCGCTTTTCTGTTTTTTTCCCACTCTTTTTCTCTCTCTTTCTCTCTCTCTATCTCCCCAAGTCCATCTACAGTGCCTGTTTGGATGTCTCACTGTCTGTCTCTATCTCTTTCATTCTCTCACCTAAACACTCCCTCCATCCCTCTTTCATTTCCGATCTCCCCCTTTCCCCCGTCTCTCTCTCTCTTGCCATTTCTCTGTCTCACTCCCTCTCTTCTTTCCCTCGCTGGACCCCTCCCCTCTCTTGGCGCCATGGTCCAGAAACCAAAGTCAGATTCCCACTAACCAGGTCAACAGAGGCCCACAGCCGCCTGTCAGAATTCCCATTGGAATCCCAACGCTGGGCAAGAAATCTGCCAGATGCCCTGCTAATGGCCGCGAGCGGGCCACCGCCGACCGCAGGGTGACCTATTTCAAACCAGGAGAAAAAGTCTCCTGTTTAAATCCAGGGTCCATGGGGCTGGAAAGGGACGGGCTGTTCCTTTGTGTTCCCTGTGGGGAACGCAGGCTTCCTCTGTTCATATTTGGCCTCCCAGTTACGTCGCCAAGATCTGCCTTCTGCTCCGCGTGCCAAACTGCAGTGCCGTGTGAGTCGGCATACATAACGTTTTGCTCCTAATCGTGTGAGTGCGAACGACGGGAGTGCAGCGATTTAGCGCTTTTGGATTTCCGTTCAGAGGGTTTCCTGTGATTTTTCCGGTGGTATAACTTTGTTGGGAAGGTCCCTGTAGCACAGCGTCACAGACCTCGCTCCTGCAATGCATTCTGCCACTGGTGCTGTGGAGCATACACACACTTTAAACATCTGGTGCAGGTTATCATGTGTGTGTGTTAGTCGATGAGTCAGCACAGTGTGTTTGTGTGTGAGTGTGTGTTTCTATTCACACTAGTGTGTGTGTGTGTGTGTGTGTGTGTGTGTGTGTGTGTGTGTGTGCGCTTTTGAATTGATGAATCAGCTTCTATGTCTAATATAATCTATCAAGAGCCTGGATCGGTAAACGTTTTTTTTTTCTCCATCGGACGGTTCCGCAGGCCCCAAGTAGAAGACACCACCTGTTTACAGAGCTTGACCACAGCCTCTGTCTGTCTCTGTGTGTCTCTTTGCTTCTCTATGCTGGGTGGAGGTACACAGTGCCTCCTGAGGGAGAGGGGAGGAGTGTGTTTTTGTGTGCTTTGTGCTTTGTGCTTTGTGTGTGTGTGTGTGTGTGTGTGTGTGTGTGTGTGTGTGTGTGTGTGTGAGAGAGTGTGCCTGTGCGTGCGGGCAACCACCCTGTCCACCATTCCCTGTCACATTACCATACGCTCCTAGAGTAGGACAGCTAATTATGTCTGTGAGTGTGACAGTCACACTTCAAAGGCTGAAGGGAGAGGCGGAGGAAGGGTGTGCATGTGTGAGAGGGAGAAATGGGTGTGGGGGGAAAGAGAGACAGAAAGAGAGAGTGACAAAGAGAGAAAGAGGGAGAGAAAGAGAGAGTTTGAAGGGAGTTGTTTGTGTGTGTGTGTGTGTGTGTATGTGTGTGTGTGTGTGTGTGTGTGTATGTGTGTGTGTGTGTGTGTGTGTGTGTGTGTGTGTGTGTGTGTGTGTGTGTGTGTGTGTGTGTGTGTGTGGTAATCTCAGGGGCTACAGATAAAAGTCAGCCGGGGACCTGTGGGCTTTTATCCTAAGGGAACGAGGCTCAGAGTGGCAGAGAGATCAAGACAAACACACACACGTGCAAACACAAACACACACACACACACACCGTGTCTGGGAGTAGAATCCGATCCTATAGTGTCTTTGGCGCAACGGAGGGGCTCGACAGGATCACTGAGCCGATGACTCTCCCAGGACAGACACATGCAGGCCGGTAGATAGACAGGTAGACAGAGAGACAGACAGCAGGCAGGCAGACCCGTGTAGACAGACAGCCAGGCAGGAGGGCAGGCAGGCAGGAAGGCAGGAAGACAGACAGACAGACAGACAGACAGACAGACAGACAGACAGACAGACAGACAGACAGACAGACAGACAGACAGACAGACAGACAGACAGACAGACAGACAGACAGACAGATAGACAGACAGACAGACACAGACAGAGCTGTGCTCCCGGTCCCACAGCACCTGACATTCTCAGTCCCTCTCTCTGTTCCTTCAGACCCCCCCTCCCCCCGGTCTCTCTCGGGTACTCCCCGTCTCCCCACCTCTTTCACTCTGCTGTTCCTGGATCACTCAAGTGTTCCTTTTTCACTCTCATGCTGTCTTTCCCCCTGTAGCGTCCATGTCGCTTTTTTTATTTATTCCTTACACTGTGTTCTCTGCTTTCTTCCGCCTTCGTTCACTTTCTTCCACTCCTCTATTCTCACCCCTCTTCCTCGTTTCCGTTCTCTCTCTCCCTTTCCCCAGTAGCCTACTTGGTAAAATGTAGCAGGAGTTATTTGAAGGACTCATGTGGAGTGTACTGTGTATTTCTTTTCTAATACATCAAACCTAGGGACACACACACACACACACGCACACAAACACACAGAGACTCACACCTATCGGTTGAGCCTAATTGGGTGCTGGCCCGCCCCTTCCTGTCCAGGTCAACCCTGAGAGGAAGCTGACAGAACGAGAACAGCAGACAGAGTGTTGGAATCTCCCTCTGGAGACACACGGGGTGGGACACACACACACACACATCCACCCACCCACCCACCCACACACACACACACACACACACACACACGCACCTATAAATCAGCAACCAAAACTATGGCGGAAATTACATCCATAAAGGTGCATTCGACTACATGAATATTCATACAGTCCTGCATCGAGCGCCCCCACCTTCAATCAAGTCTCCGCTCAGCGCTGTGTTGGTCATAAAAGTCCAGCGTGATGTCATCTCCTGTCTCAATCAGCTACAAAGCTTAATCACCCTGCGTGTTTAAGGGCTAAACAGTTATTTCAAAAGGGAGCCACATAAATCTTTAGTCCAACAAGAAGGGCCGCTAAAAGGTACAGGCAAGCACTAACGTCGATTTGTTATTGCCCCCCCTCTCCTCCTCAGGCCGAGGGCTCCACCTTCCTGCAGATGGGAGCGTCCCTGGAGCAGCAGATCGTCTGCATGTTCAAGGTACGCCGCCCACCCCACCACCGGGCTCTCCCTCATTCCCCCACTATGGGGGCTCCTTCTTTGAATGGGCACTCACACTGGTCCTGTCTCCGTGGCCTGCAGGTGATGGAGGAGTACGACTGGGGGGAGTTTGTGGTGATCACCAGCATGCTGCCGGGCTACGACACCTTCGTGGACTACGTCCGCTCCTACACGGACACCTCCTACTTCCTGTGGCAGCTGCAGGACGTCCTGTCCCTGGAGATGTCGGTGGGGGCCAATGACCTGAGGACCAAACGCATGCTGCAGCAGGTGGGGGGCCCCCGAGGAGGGCCCACGAGGCCAGCACGTTACGGTCTCCTGACTGACTCCCGCTGAACAGCGCCGGGCCGCTGCGCCTGTGTGGGGAAACCAAGGGTTTGAGGAGGATCACGGTTCACAACTTGTCGCGTCTCCCTCTCTCCCCAGGTGGACTCCCAGGTGCTGCTGGCCTACTGCTCCCACGAGGAGGCCCAGTACCTGTTCAGCCAGGCGGCCGAGGTGGGCCTCCTGGGTCCCGGCTACATCTGGATCCTCCCCAGCCTGGCGGTGGGCAACCCCGACGCGCCCCCGCCAATCGGCTTCCCCGTGGGCTTGATCGGCGTCATCACCGACCACTGGCGGAAGAGCCTGCGGCAGAGGGTGAGGGAGGGCGTGGCCATCGTGGCCAAAGGGGCGGAGAGCTTCAAGAGGCAGCGTGGGTTTGTGCCAGAGGGACACAGCGACTGCAACACGCCGTCCACACGCTCCGACAACAACACGCTCTTCAGGTGAGTGGGAGTGGCTAATGCAGACGCCGCACATTTTAAGTCGTGGGTTTAGTCCTGCATCACGTCACATTTCAGGGAAACATAAAGATAACTGGATAGCAGGTGGCCTAGCTACCTGGTGACCAAAAGGGCACAGGTTCAAAATCCCACCTGGGAACACCAATGCTGGTGTCAGCATTGGTGCTGGTGTTCCCTTGAGCAACCCTCAGTTGCATAGCATGCAGCCGTCATAGCATGCATACATTCTAGTGCGCACATAGGACAGAGAAGCGCTTACCTCCCCACCCCCCCATCCCACCCCCACCTTATACAAATTCCCATCTGAGCTGACACCACTCTGACCTACATTTAATCAGACCTCCCATTCACAGTCATACGTCTCCTGCTGATGAGATCTCTCTGAGGTAGTATCCTGCTCTCTGGCAATCAGCCAGCGTCTAATTTAGGTTATGCACATGGGAGGTAGGTTTAATCACAGGCACTTGTGTGTGTGTGTGTGTGTGTGTGTGTGTGTGTGTGTGTGTGTGTGTGTGTGTCTGTGTGTGTGTGTGTGTGTGTGTGTGTGTGTGTGTGTGTGTCTATGTTCTCAGACACATGTTGAACGTGACATGGGACAAGAAGGACCTGTCATTCAACAGTCAAGGCTTCCTCACCAACCCCTCCATGGTCATCATCGCCCTCGACAGAGAGCGACAGTGGGACAAGGTACCGGCCGTGTGTGTGTGTGTTGTGTGTGTGTGCGTGCGTGGGTGGTTTTCCCTGACGGCGTTCTCACCCCACAGTGTCTTCCTGCTGTGTCTCGGCCTTCTCCCAAAGGTATAGGCCCTGCTGTGTGTGTGTGTGTGGGGGGGGGGACAAAATATATACACAAGGAAATACAAACATACTCAGACCCAACACACACACACACACACACACACACACACCTCCCAAGGGTATATTGAAAAGGTGTGAGACCAACAGAAAAGGCCAGAGCGTAATCTCACTGCTACTGTTGAACTCATTTATTCCTGCCCTGGCACAGCTAGGCCACTTCATCACTGTCAACTGCCTGCCAGGTGTGTGTGGCGATGTGTGTGTGTGTGTGTGTGTGTGTGTGTGTGTGTGTGTGTTTGTCTATCTACTCGCGTTGCCTTTACTTATGCATGCACTTGCGTGCTCCTGCGTGTGTGTGTGTTTGTGTATCTCTGTGGTTGCTTTAGTGTATGTGTGTGAGTGTGTGTGCGTATGTGGCATCATGCGCCTCTTTGTCAGCCTGCGAAGTGTCTACCCCACAAGCAGCCACCTGCATCGCATTCAGCCACAGAATGCAGCGTCACGCTATCCACTCACCTCTTTATATAGACAGCAGCGGTGCTCTCCCTCTCCAAGCATCACACTGCCACCCATCCACATCAGACCTGCTCTACAAAAACACTACCTTTCACCTGTGTCATATTCTGTCTGCTCACTGCTCCGCCTGCGACTCCTTCTCTCCGTGGCGACCCTGTTTCTTCTTCATCTCTTCCCTCTGCCCCCCCCCCCCCCCCCCCCCCCCCCCCCCCCCCCCCGCCCCCCCGCCTTTGCTGTGTGATAATCATTAGGGCGACAGTTTGAGGCGTGCCGAGCTCTTTGTAAACCGTCCTCCTTCCTTGACAAGTTGACAGCTTAACATGCCGCTGTTCGCCATCAGCGTTGGTGGAGGGAAGGAGGGAGAGGGGGATGGAGGGAGGGAGGGAGGAAGGGAGGGAGGGATGGAGGGAGAGAGGGAGAGATGGATGGAAGGAGGGAGTTGGGAGGGTGTTGTTGTTTCTATTCCCCCAGTTCCTTCCGGTCCCTCACCCGATCACCCCCCACCTCCTTCTCCACCCTTGTAATCGCTCGTTTTCCCTTTCCGCGTGTATTCTCCCCTTTCGTCTCCACCTCCTCCCCAACTCGTTCTCCTCTGAGTCAGAAGGCGTGCCCCTAAATGCGAGCGTGGCGGTGAGGGAGGTGCAATACCTCGGGGAGATGGGGGAGGTAGGGGCTGAGAGGGACTGGAGGGGGGAGAGAGGGGGGGGAGAGCTGAACCAGTCGATTTACAACTTTCAACGGTTAACAAATCTTTGACTCGGAGACAAAGGACACAACCGATCTGGATGTCTGTGTTCCAAAGGCTTTCCGCCATCAGCGCGCACCAGAGACAAGTCCTGGTATGGGTCGGAGTCCCATCGGAGCTTTGGAATAACTGGGTCCCTGGGCTCACCGGTGGCTCAGGGAGGATTACTTGGAGCTCCGTGTTCTGGGTGACCCGCCCCTGGCAAAGGAGATCTGGACTGGGAAGTTCGCACCACTCAGCCAGCTCTTCTCCTACACTTTGGAGCTTTCTCTCTCTCGCTATCTCTCCCATCTTTCTTTCTCCCTTTTTATTCATCCCTGCTTTCGTCAATACAGCTATTTTTCTATGAATCCCTAGATGTCATGTCCCTGCCCACCACCAGCATAAATGACATTCCTATTTGTCTCTCTCTATATCCTTTCTTCTATATTCTATAAGCCCCTCTTCCACACTGTCCCTCTTCCATATCCTCCTGGGGTCAACGCAGCTCCACCCCCTTTCCAACTGCTCCCGTCTGGTTCCTCGTGTTTGAATACGATGGGAATCTCTCTTTCTCCATCTTTCTCTCTCTCTCTCTCTCTCTCTCTCTCTCTCTCTCTCTCTCTCTCTCTCTCTCTCTCTCTCTCTCTCTCTCCGTTTGTCAGCATCCCCCATTTTGCCTGTTTGCTATTCATAAATGCGCCCAGACTTACACATAAAGAAGGCATTTAGCATATTCCGCGTGCCAAGCGCTGCGTTATAAATACCCCCGCTCTCGCTCTCTCCCTCCAGGTGGGGACGTTTGCGCGGGGGATCCTCCAGGTGCGCTACCCGGTGTGGCCTCGCTACGGCAGCTTTCTGGAGCCCGTGTCCGACGACCGGCACCTGACGGTGGCCACGCTGGAGGAGCGGCCCTTCGTCATCGTGGAGAGCGTGGACCCCGACACGGGCACCTGCGTCCGAAACACCGTGCCCTGCCGACGGCAGTCCAACCGCACCGAGAG
>CM030187.1:8452117-8472117 GCA_017639675.1 Aplochiton taeniatus
TTCTATCTATTTGTCTGGCTGCAAATCTTTCCATCTCTGTTTCCCTTTCTCTCCCTTCATCCAGCCATAGCCATCCCTCATTCCAGTCTGTCTCGCTCACTCACACACACTCACCCCCCCCACCCACCCACCCACCCCACCCCCCCCATCCTTCCATCTTTTCTCTCTCTGTCGAAACTATTCTCTGCCCCCACACCCCATTAGTCAGGGAGGTCGAAGGGAGGATCATGGCTGCTCTGTTTCTGTTTGTCTGACAGTGTGTTTGTTTGTGTTTGCTTGTGTGTGTGTGTGTGCGGGCCGGTCTGTTTGTGTGTCTGTTCCCCCGCACACCTTAATGACCTGTGTTTAGAGGCCATCACAGGCACTCAACCAACTAACCCCTCTGCCAGACCTGAGCTCTGTGTGTGTGTGTGTGTGTGTGTGTGTTTGTGTGTGTGTGTGTGCCTCTTGTGTGTGCTCTCAAACTTAGCAGGTAACTTTTTTCAACTCCTTTCTGCAATCTTCCTTGGATGCCATAGTCTTTTGACTGATATTGATCTTCTCCGCTAATGAGGCCAGCATCTTCCTTTCAATCTCTGTGTTCAACAGACACACACCTCTTTAGCGCTATCGACTGCATCCCAGGAATGGTCTTCACAGACACTAAGTGGTGTGTGCGTGTTCGTGTGTCTGTGTTCCTTTCTTCCCCAACAGTATTATTGGCCACTCGGAGCCCTATACCAAACTCTGCTGCAAGGGCTTCTGCATTGACATCCTGAAGAAGCTGTCCCGCACCATCAAGTTCTCTTACGACCTCTACCTGGTCACCAACGGCAAACACGGGAAGATGGTCCGGGGGATCTGGAACGGCATGATCGGAGAGGTACGCCCATCGGACGTCTTAAAAAGGCAAAACTGAAGACCCAAAGCAAAACGGCACAGGCTCAGGTCCAGGAGCCTACTGGAAACATTACATTAGGCTTGCTTTACTAGTAATAACTTGTATAGTATATTCTATATGCATACATATACTCGTAAATAAAACGAACACACAATATAGTCAGTGGTTTGGTAAGCTATGAAACTTTAGTGTTCATTTGATAAATTACAGAGCTTTTAACTTAGAAAATTATGAACTATAAGTAATTTTATAATATATATATATATATATATATATATAGTATTATATCACTATATAAGGTAGACCTAGATTTGTGACCCCTGATGTGATATGTGCTGCCTTCTCTCTAGTGAAGTGATTGGTCGCTAGTATTATAATTAGCTAGCAGTGGAAGACTGGATGGCAGTGTGCGCCTTTGATGGGCCTCTAACTAGGTTAATGGTGTGAGGACATTCATATCCATATGGTGGGAATACACACACACACACACACTCACACTGAAACCCACATCAAACACTGAGGAAGGCTACTGTGAACAGGTGTTCCTCCAGAGAATATGCCTGCCTGCATTCCTCTGCCCGGCGGCATTCCGCTGAACATGTTGATGTGTACGGGTGTGTGTGTGTTTGTGTGTCTTGTCTGGGTGTGGGATTGGCGAGAAGCACGAGATCCCACCCTAAAAAAACACTTCTGTCTTATCAGAGAGGGAGGTGAAGTGGAGGCGTGAAGTTAATTCTCATGTGAGGCAGACGTGCGAATCGTCTCTGAAAACACTCAATGTGATGAGTGTGTTCTCCCTCCTGCTCCCCCTCCCGTGCTCCCTTCCTTTCTTGTCTTTTTTTATTTTATTATTTTCTCCTCCTCCTCTTCCCTCTCCTCCTCCTCAGGTCTTCTACAGGAGGGCCGACATGGCCATTGGCTCGCTGACCATCAACGAGGAGCGCTCGGAGATCATCGACTTCTCCGTGCCGTTTGTCGAAACGGGCATCAGCGTCATGGTTGCCCGTAGCAACGGGACCGTCTCCCCCTCCGCCTTCCTAGGTGAGAGAAACTTTTTTCCAAGCTTGGCACGGCTCCATAGTTCTTATGTGCTATGGCGCGGGAAAGGCCAGTCACACAGCATAAGTTCAGGCAACGCTAAGTCGGGGGTAAGCGGGTGTTTGATCCGGGCCTATTTTTTATCTCCATTGTCTTCAGCCGACCATGTTGCTTCTTCCCTCAGGACTGGAGAGAGAGAGATACAGTAACTGAATCCCTGGATATCTCTTCCACTGGCCTACTTAACAGTTCTGTCTCTGTGGTACACACACACACACACACACACATACACACACACGTTTCAGGTACCTTTGTATTAAACTTTTATCCCACAGCTACTGTACTGCACACCTAAATCCCCTTACCGAGAAGCTGAAGAAAACAACTGAGTCTAAAAGAAGACAACTGTCAGCAAAAGTATGACATGTATGAGGGGAAAACACACACACACTGTTTCATCATTCTAATTAATCTCTTTATTTTCCCAGGGTGAGTCAGTCCGTGTATAACCCTCTCACACAGCCCCAGTGTAAGCAGGGAAGGGGTTAACCTGTTCTGTGTGTCCCTCCAGAGCCCTACAGCCCAGCCGTGTGGGTCATGATGTTTGTCATGTGTCTGACGGTGGTGGCCGTGACCGTGTTCGTCTTCGAGTACTTCAGCCCCGTGGGCTACAACCGCAGCCTGGTCAGCTCTAAAGGTCAGTGTGCTTCGCCCCTTTCCCGCTCTCCCACCATTTTCATTCACTCTAAAAACGTTTCGCCGATTGTGCGGGCCCACCTAGCGTGATGCGCGGGAGTCTAAAGGCCCCAGTAAACTCTAAGCGAAAGAAATCTTTTCCTGTGTTTGTCTTGTTCTTTTCCGCTTGTTCGGCGAGCCTGTGATTGTATACTAGTTCGTTTCTGATTTGAGTTCGCGGTGGCACCCCATCCCTACAGCAGGGGATACTTTGCTGTCCTTGTGATCTCGCTTGGACGATGTGTGCTCTCGTCATAGCTACTACCTCCCACCATATGTTTAGACCAACATTCGCCGGGGGTTTGCTTTTGCCTTGTTCGCTGAGGTAGAATAAAGGGCTGTGCAGCGGCTCGCGAACGAAATAACCAAAGCGACGTCTTTTTGCTGGTTTTTGTTTGCTTACCCCCCGGGGAAATCGAACTATTTCGCTTTCGCTTGAAGCATACTGGGGCCTTAAGCCACTGCTCGCATGCGAAGAGTTTCTAAGCGAGTCTGCAGGAAGAGAGCTAATCAATCCCAGCATGCAGTGCTGACGGAGCGTGCTTCGCCTACGGGTTTGAAAGGTCACTTCCTCGTTTTAATTAGCGTTTGTCGCCAAGCTAATCGGACTTTGATTGATGGCCTGGCCCTCGCTGTTGCTACACATGACCAACAAGGCTGAGCATGACAGAAACAGGCTCACGCTATTACGGCGGCTGTCGGAATAGAACCCAGTAGCAGAGACTAAACTGAATCAGGTACGAAAGCATCAAGTAAATCCTAGGAAGGATAACGAGAAAGAGCCTGTCGTTTTTCATTCAACATGTCTTTACTCGACAACGTTCTTGTCACAGGTATAAGCCACGAGAACGTAATACAAAGTACAGAAAACAAGCTACTTAAATACCAAGGAAAGGAACAGGTGCAAACAATAATCAAAATCGACTGAAGTCAGTCCCCAGCCTCCCGTTGACCTCCAACTGATCAACTTGGGCCCAGAGCGCTGACCCTCACTGTGGGGTGTGAGTGCCGCTGCGTTGTTGTTCAGAAGTCTGGCAACAGACACAGAGGCGTTTGAATAGAAGTACGGCAGCTTTCATTGACAGTTGGTCGTTTTTTTGCTCAAATAAGGCTTTGTAGATACACCTCTGGGTGTCATGCAAAACTGGTTTATGTAGAACGTATAGCTGTAAAACATTTACATTCGTTTTTGAATGTACAGCTATACAACAGCTTATTTACTGTACGTATTTTTGTCCAAAATCCACAAGACTGTCCACAGAAAGATAGAATTTGAATTAACATTTAATTGAATTAACCCCCCCTCCTCCTCCTCCACCACCAGCTCCAGGCGGGCCCACCTTCACCATAGGGAAGTCTGTGTGGCTGCTGTGGGGCATCGTCTTCAACAACTCTGTGCCCATCGAGAACCCCAAGGGCACCACCAGTAAGATCATGGTGCTGGTGTGGGCCTTCTTTGCTGTCATCTTCCTGGCCTCCTACACCGCCAACCTGGCTGCCTTCATGATCCAGGAGCAGTACATCGACACAGTGTCAGGACTGTCTGACAAAAAAGTATGAAATGTGTTCTATTTAAATTTTTATTATTTTTGTGTTTTGTTCCCCTTTGTTGTCTTACAACCGATTGCATTATATAATTGACACCAGTGACATGTTGCACAAGAAGGAACAAGCAACAGAAATTCAATTTGGCATTTCAGTGTCATTTCATGCTTTTGTAGTGTACATTTGATGTGACAAGCCATAAGCGGGCTGTCGACCTTGTGAAAATCGGATCTGTGGTTTCATCTGTGATCATCTCAGGTATGATTGAGTTAAGGCGGGTCGTGTAAACATCTCTGTCCCTTTTCCTGTCAGCGGGGAAGCAAAGTGGCTTAACAGACTAATCAATCACAGCCGCCCATCAATACAGCAGCCACTGTCTGGGTCTGGAGTCATCCTGTCAAAGCCTGAGTCCATCCGTCAGTCAATATTCTCGCATTCTGCTGTCTCTGTCTCTCATCTCTTCCTCGCGTTTAGTCACAATGAGAGCAAATGTCAAGTGGCATAAAGTCGGTAAAGCCACAGAGAGCCACACACACACAAACACACACACACACACACACACACACACGCTCGCAATCATAGCCTCAATAGAGCCACTTAGACAGTCTGGACCTCGAGGGGAAGCGTTAAAACAATCGTTCCCGTCTAACCCGACGCTAAACTCCACTATAATGCTCCCGGCCAGGGCTTAACAGAAACAAGCATTGATCCATGGCTGTATCAGCCTCCCATATTAACTCCATGCAGATGCCGCGGCCCCACTGCTAGGCGCTGATAGATGGCTGTGAGCCGGGCGGTGGCTCTGACTCCCCCTCCAGCCCACGGGCTGGGATTTCACCGCCTTCAGTGGAATTAAGCGGCTTCGCTGTGTGAATGGATGGCGTCGCCTGCACGTTTTCTGAGGCGTGTTAAGTGTCCCACCGGTCATGTAACTTAATCTCACATGGTCCTGTGTGGGCTGTGGTTGAAGAAGTAAGCTGTTAATAACACAGAGAGAGAGAGAGGGAGGGAGGGAGGGTAGATTTTGAGGAGTGTTGTGGGCTGGGATGCACATGCACACACAAGCATGCACGCACACACACTATCAGGGCTGTGTTGTTATGGACACAAGCGCATTAGTGCAGAGACGGTTTTTCCAACCTTCGAGGTGAGTGAAGATATATGAACAACAAATGAATAGAGACAGACTGCCAGATAAATGAATAGACTTTTCACTAGTTTACTTAAGGTGAGATTACACCATAATAGGTAAGACAATGACGGAACATTGACGAGTAAACACCGGCTGGGGTTTAAACACACAAAACCAAACACGGGCAAACAACAGCACGGAGTTGAAGCACTGGGTGAAACTCCCTGTCGTGCCCTGCTGGGTGGATCCCAGTGCTCCAACCTTGTCGCTGTGACACACACAGGCACACTCGGACGCGCACAGCGAAAAAAAAAAAAGTGCTTGGATGGGTCCATTTATCTGCACTGAGCTTTAAAGGTCAGTATCTTAACCAAGACAAATAGAGCCGACTTGTTTACAGTTTCATTGAGTTCTAACAGTGTCAGTGTTCCAAATGCGGGTCCCTTCAAGGTTTCACCCGCAGCCTGCATCCACTAGCTCTGAAGAGCAGTCCGAGAGGTCAAAGGAGGAATCGGAATGGACTTATATGGAGGGCTATTATATTTAATTAAATTGAACCGAGCAGCGTAATCAAATCAGTTTGAATGAGGTATACAGACAGCGCTAATATGAAGCTCACTCTCCTTCCCTTCCCCCTTTTCCCTTTCTCTGCCCGCTCCCTCCGTCTCCTTCCTTGTTTTCTCCTCATTCCTCCTTCCCCCTTCCCCCACCCCACAGTTCCAGAAGCCGCAGGAGCACTATCCTCCGTTCCGGTTCGGCACGGTTCCGAACGGCAGCACGGAGAGGAACATCCGTAGCAACTACCCGGACATGCACACGCACATGATCAAGTACAACCAGAGGGGAGTGGAGGACGCCCTCAACAGCCTCAAAACAGGGTGCGCCGTCGTCACGGATAATAATAAGATGAATCGAAAACACTGTGTGTATATTTTGTACAGTTTGGACCTGTGTGTCTCCCCCGGTTACAGGAAGCTGGACGCGTTCATCTACGACGCGGCCGTGCTGAACTACATGGCAGGCAAGGACGAGGGCTGCAAGCTGGTGACCATCGGCAGCGGCAAGGTGTTTGCCACAACGGGCTACGGCATCGCCCTGCAGAAGGAGTCCCGCTGGAAACGACCCATTGACCTGGCCCTGCTGCAGTTCCTGGGGGACGGTGGGTGGCAGGACGCACATACAAACCCACATTAAGACACACACACACACACACACACACACATGGGCGACATCGGATCTGGCCCAGATTTAGTTTGACAGTGTGCTGAGTAATAGAAAGGGAGCTTAAGGAAGAGTTTATAACCTCCTTTACAGCGGGGGGTGTCAGGGATCTGATTATATATCTCTCTCTCCCTCTTTTCCATCAACCCTCCCTTGTGTACACACACACACACACAAACACCAACGCACTCGCACCATGGACAGAGTCAATGTGGAGTTAATATCCTTCATCTCAGCATGTCTGTGAAGGAGGGAATTAGACCACCTCAAACACACACACAGCCTCACAACCCCCCCAGCCTGTTTTAGAGAGGCTTAGCGATTACATTAATTGTTGGCATTAATACGATTGTTTTGTGTTCAATAAAAAAATTGACAATATATATTTTTTTACATTGTCAAAACATAGATAAACCAAACCAATCAAAATCTTTTAACGTTTTTTAATCCAACACCACTCCAGTGCACCAATGCTGGCACAGCAGCACTGTGTAAACCTTTCCTTCCTTGTCGTCAAATAGCCTTGCTGCAACACAACACTAACTATGCTGCTTTCTACCTCTCCCATGTCTCGTGCTGCCTGTCTCACCTCCAGGAGACACCCAGCGCCTGGAGACCGTGTGGCTGTCGGGCATCTGTCAGAACGAGAAGAACGAGGTGATGAGCTCCAAGCTGGACATCGACAACATGGCGGGCGTCTTCTACATGCTGCTGGTAGCCATGGGCCTCAGCCTGCTGGTGTTTGCCTGGGAACACCTGCTCTACTGGAAGCTACGCCACTCCCTCCACAAGTCCCAGAACCTGGACTTCCTGCTGGGCATCAGCAGGGTGAGAGGGCGGCGCGGAGTGTGTGGAACGAGACTGATTGGTTGTGTTGTCCTGGGGTTTTGGATGTCATGGTGTTATGGGTAGATGTTTTTGTTTTGTTTACTTTCTCCGCGTAGGATTTTGAGGTAAAAACCTTTGAAACAGAAGTAAATGAGGCGTGTTTGCTAATCACTGAGACCAACTGAACTAAATGATAAACTAGTATGCAGACAATCGCTGTTTACTGAGGCTGTCATTTCCATGACTGAATTAAAGCCTGCAACAGAAAACAAAAAGCCAACCCGCAGACTTTTAATGAGTGCGAGTCAGAATTGAATTTCGGTTCAGCCACATGCACGGCCGGTGAAGTGTCTTCAAACTCAACACCACACGCTTGGAGAGACCAGCCTCCCGTTATAATACACCGTAATTACACCATTGGGCTGGTATCAGGGCTTATCAGATTAGCAGCTAAATGACTATCCCATAATTAATCCTTACGAGGGGGCCCAGAGGGCCAAATTAAATCCAGCTTCGTCAGGTTTTCTTGGTCAACGGTGGGCTAAGCTACCAGGGGATTGGGCTGTGTGTTTGTTCAAGCAGTTAGACACCGTTTGCTTGATGACGTGTGTGATACGTTTGCGTGTGTGTCTGCTTGTTGGTATTCTCTTTGCTCAAAATGTTCTGTGGTCCCAGGGGGATGTTTAATGAATTCCTGTCTGAATTCTGCAGCACTGACTGAGTGAGTTGTTTGATGAATTTACAGACTGTTCTAACAGAAAATGGACGTGCTGTATCTTCAACCTGAGGTGGTTTGACTGAGATAGGTTAAATAACCTGGTATAAGAAGCAGTCTCTGATCTAGACTATCGGTCCAATGAAGAGGAGGTTAAATGCCTGACGTGTGCTGACTGACACTCATTTTGTAATCTTTCCTTTTCTTTTTATTGCTCCAAACTGGCAATCCCTCATCCTTTCTGCCACAACCTTTCTATCCACTCTCAGGGTATCTACAGTTGTTTCAACGGTGTGGAAGAGTCTGGCGGCCGTTCCTCCAACATGGCCAACCCTGACCTGACCTCCACCTACGCCCAGGCCAACATGATGAAGATGCTCCGCACCGCCAAGGACCTGGTGTCCTCAGCCAACGTGGAGAGCTCCCTGGACAACGCCACCAAGACCATCCAGCACTGGAGTCGCCACGGCGGCAGCCTCCCCGCCCGCGCTCCCAAGGTGGCCATGGAGACGGTCCCCGGGGGCTTCGCCTACGTCACGGAGAACCACTCGCCCCTCCCCCAGCGCTCCCTCACGCCGCCCTACGCCGGCCCCCAGTCCCTGGCCACCGCCGCCTCTCTCAAGCAGCAGAGGGGCCTGGCCAGACCCACGCCCCTGCGCTACACCCTGCCCGCCCGCTCCGCCTCCTGCCTCTACGACAGGTCCCTCCCCGTCTCCAGCCTCAGCAGCCCCCACCTGGCGGGTGGAGACCCCCACCCTCACTCCCACCCTCACCCCCACCTCTACCAGACCACGGGCAGGCTCTACGTGGACACCCACCCCCGCTCCCCCTTCATCCCGTACAGCGAGCTCCAGCTGCCGGACATCTACGCGTCCCACCCCCCGTCCTCTCTGTCTCCTCAGCAGCAGCCGCCGCTCGCTGAGGGCCCCTCCAGGAGGAAGAGGAGGTCCAAGAGCTTCCAGTGCGACGACTCCGTAGGGGACAGGAGGAAACACAGGGAGCAGGAGAAGAGCCCTCAACCCACCATTTGCCTGGCCGAGCTCCGAGCCAACCACCTCCTGGACAACCACTTCGCAGCCGCAGAAGGCATCTACCCAGGAGAGGTGGTGTGTCCTGGGGGAGAGAGCTGCGGCGCCTGGCCCCTGGAGGACCTGGTGCTGGCTGGCAGACGCAGGCTCCACCGCCGCCCCTCCTTCCTCCGCGCTACGTGGGGCAGCGAGCGGATCCGCCAGCTGGACGAGTCCACTTCCTCGCTCTCCAACTCCAGCCAAATGCCCTCGGCCTTGCCGGACCTGTTTCCCTGCGTCTTGGCGGAGTCCATGGCCCCTAAAATGCACAGCTCGGCCGCCGTGCGGAACAGCGTGTGTTACCCCCGGGACCAGGCCTACCTCCACATCAGACAGGACCAGAGGAGGCCCAACGCCCGCGGCCGAAGGGGCCAGAAGCTGCACTACTCCCAGTCCACCCACCTGCCCACGTACGGGGAGGCGGTGCGCCACGGCGGTGGGCTGGGCATAGGTGTGGTGCGGAGAGCCACCAGCCTGCTGAGCAAACAGTACTCCCACTACCTGAGCTCCTACCCTGGCTTACCCCACTACCACGGCCCCCAGGACCTCAAGCCCCACACCCTGGCCTCGGGTAGCCAGCCTGTCCCCAGCCCCGTTTGCCAGCTGCTGGCCTGCGGAGGGGGCAGCTGTGGGGGCCAGCGAGGCCTGCTCTACCAGGACAGCCTGTATGGAGCATACGGGGCCTACGGGGTCTACCAGGGGCCCCAGGCGGAATGCGAGGCCCAGCCGAGTCAAGGGCCAGTGGGCAGGCCCGAGGACAGCCCCTGCATGCCCAGGCCCTGGGGACGGGTCTCCAGCCTGGAGTCAGAGGTTTGACACCAACCGAAGCATCGGCCTGGACATCCTAAGTTCGCTTTTTCTCATTCAAGTTGTAACGAGGGAGGAGGACTTTAAACATCCAGTAGATGTAGGAAGGGGTTGAGAGTGTGAAAGGAAGAACTGAGAATATGGGAGGTCAGCTGGTGCACACATACTTGTAAGCTACCCAAGGACACAGGGTTCACTCTATTATACCAACGTACCATTAGATCTCTTAGGGCCAAGCCCAGTAGGTTGGAGTTCTGTGAGGCTGATCTAACTATTGGAGCATGCTGACGAAAGGTTTCCTACTCCTGGTGTAACGGAACACTTGTGTTGTTGGGCTTTCACTTGCAAGCCATGTTGGCTCAGTATTGATAAGATTGATGGTTCTTGTTTGTTTGAATATGTATTGTAATCATATGCGTTGGTCTTTACAGAATGGCGAGAGGGGGTGGCACAATGGCTTACATGCTGCTTTCATAAAACCAGACGAAAATGTTTAGTCGTGTATTCAACTGGAAATGTAGGGAGTGTATGCTTTGTTTTGGCACAGGGGTACTGCATGGTACAGTGGGTCCTAGAGATTTCCGACGGCTATGGGGACATGTTGTGCGTTGTGTATATTCTGCATGCGTGGGTGGGTCCCCTTAGGGTGTATATTCAGTTGGGGGTTTAGGGAACTGTGTGGCTGACATTCACCACAGTCGGTATGTCCACAAACTAAAGCTAAACAATTTGGAAAAGAAAACAAACCACAAAACAGTGGAGCGCTGTCTGGGCAGCCAGGAGCAGAACACATAGAAGTATTTAATGATATCGATATAGTTATAGTGTGCAATAATAAAGCAGGGAAGGAGGCGGTGCGTCGAGTCAAGTGGGGAGTCCATATGATCACAGTCTTATTACGCTGAGGGGACGAGGTGAGGAGATTACCCCCAAGCAGAGGAGCAGAGCCGAATAGTGTTCTAAACGCTCCACTGACAAATGGACTCTCATTCCTCAGTGGGTGCCAGGCCAAGTGGTACCGGTTTTATCAAAAGCAGCACAACCTTACATTATAGGGCTTCACAAGAGATTTATACATGTATTCTAAATATGATATAGATATATAGAGAATGTGTCATTTGAAATTGATTTAGTGTTATATTCATGTATTCAGCATAGTTAGACTTTTATAATCAATCTCTTCTGGCACATCTTTCAATTTGTTTTTTTCTAATTGCAGGACAGATTGACCGTACTGACACATTTTCTCTGAAAACACCATTCTGTCCATTTATCTCTCCTTTACTACGATCTGTCACGCTTTTGTATCCCTCTTTTCTATCTTCATTGCCCTCCCCTCCAGTCTGCCTTTACCCTTCTCTCTCTCTTTCTCTCTCTCTCTCTCTCTCTCGCTCTCTTTTCCCCCTCCATTTCTCTCTCCTACATTTACCCTCTGTCCCTTCTCTCCCTCGGTTTAATGATCACATTTAAATGAGGTAATTGAAAGCTATTCTAGTATCCATATTACCTGGTTCTTCCACACTGTAATCAATCACTAAGACCAATTAAAGAGCTTTTTGGGATGAAACGGTGCACCCGCTCCTTGTATGCTCCCCAGATTTCCCATGGTGACACTGGTCCAGTCGGTGACCTCGCCAAGCAGTTCCCCCATTCCAACGGACTGCGGCCCCTTACTCGACACCGATGAAGTAAAGAAAGAAGGGAAACGTCGGGAGGGTTGAAAAGAGAGGGGGAGATACAGCTCACATAGCGTGTGTGAATGAGGGGGGGAGAAAGAACGACAAACGGACCCTCGTCCGACTCGTTCAAACGTCCACCGTCCGCAGCGAGTGAGGAGGGCGCGTCATTGTGAATTCACTCCAGTCCCCCCCCCCCCCCCCCCCTGACCCTTCACTCTGGTCAGCTGCCAGTGATCCCTCCTTTCCAGTCGCTCGATACGTTTTCTCAATTACGCCGGGGTACTGGAATCCTTAACTCCTCTTAGGGAGGCTTCGTCAACTCCCCCTTCCGCCAGTCTCCTGCAGCCCAAGGTGACCTGTGAGCGGCAGGATAATTACTGCCTCCACCTGGCGGTCACCCGCCGATAAGGCTGCCTCAGGTGGATGAGGGATGGTTGGAGGGTCGGGACATCGAACCCCTTTGATTTTCCCATTACTCGCTCGCCCATGGCTTTGTGATTGCGCCGTTGGCTGGGACAGCGTGCCGCCGCGTTGATTTAATCTCCCCATCGCCGCTGATCCCGTATCACTTTTATAGAGTGTAAAGTAATTGGGGCCCTCTCGTAAATTCCAGCTCCCCGAGCAGACACCTGCTGCAGAGAGGCTCTTCGTCATGGGACTTGTAGAAAGGAGGATGCCAACGCCCCGACACCGTGCCTCTGTGTCAGGTCACCGGGATTTGTTGGGAGGCTGTCGCCTTGGGAACTCGCTCTATTTTGCATCCCTTGTACTATTTACACTGATGGATCGATCATACGTTACCACTCGGATGCAGTGCACGCACAATAGATTGGGACGATGGATCCGAGTTTGAGGTGTGTGTGTGTGAGAGAGAGAGAGAGAGAGAGAGAGAGAGAGAGAGAGAGAGAGAGAGAGAGAGAGAGAGAGAGAGAGAGAGAGAGAGAGAGAGAGAGAGAGAGAGAGAGAGAGAGAGAGAGAGAGAGAGAGAGAGAGAGAGAGAGAGAGAGAGAGAGAGAGAGAGAGAGAGAGAGAGAGAGAGAGAGAGAGAGAGAGAGAGAGAGAGAGAGAGAGAGAGAGAGAGACGCACGCTTGTGTGTTCTGAAAAAAGCACATGAAGGGGGGTGGGTGGTGTTGGGCGGAGGATTGGGATTGATGAAGAGACACCCTGTCTTGCAGGTTGATGAATGATGTGAGCGGTGCATATGAAAACATCAATGAAGCACCTGGGACTGCCTGGAAAACAAACAACTCAACGTGCCTGCACCACACACACACACACACACACACACACACAAAGAGGAACCCGCAGGCAAAAACAAAATGAACGGGGGGGCTGGCTGGACATACACACATGCTGTGTCTGGGACCGATCAGAGGGATACGGTGTCATGCACCCAGCTCTAAAGACGGGGGGCGGGGGGGAGACATGAGAGACTATTTGGAGGCTGAGGGGTGCCCGTGTCGGGATAAGGGTTGGTTTAATATTCATGGCAGGAGGAGGCAGGAGTCCACCAGGACCTCCCAGGGCGCAGCCATGCTAATTATTCAGGGCTCAGACAGTGACACACATACACACTCACCTCCATCACTGATGCAGAGTGCACACTCTTAACACACACACGTCTCACTTATTAGTGAGACAGAATATCTTAATCAGTCCTTTGTATGCATGTCCCTGACCCGACACAAAGCACACAGGTTATGGTTTAAACACCACATCAAAATAACAAGAGCTTTGAGGTTTTCATAATTCTACGCCAAAGCAAATCAAATTTCTTTGAATCTCAACTGCTATTTATGGCAGTTCTGCAAAGTATAATTTTGTTTACCGCCGACTTCATCTGAAATGAATCGTGATGTTCAGTGTGACACAGCTGAACACCACAAACTATTATTTGTAGTGACTTATTTACATGACACACACACACAAACAAACAAACACGAACATGAACACATGAACACGCACACAGACGAACCTCTGACCTTGAGCAGGTTGCAGGCTCCCAGACCAAACACTGCGCCAGTCACCTGAGCGCCAGTCGTCTCTCCTTGCACTCCCGGCTGTGAATAAATTGTCCTGTGTGTTGTTAAATGACTCCAGATGCTCAGAGTCACCTTGAGACAAAGGCTGGGCCGTCCTCCCTGACAGGTGAGAGGGGGGGACCGGGGAGAGAGGGGGTGGTAGTCAGTATTAGGGTACACTGGGGGACAAACGAGGAGAAGGGTTGGCTAAAAGGTTAAGAGACAAAGAGAGGGGTCTCGAGGGAAACGGGACGAGAGAAGAAGACTGGGGGGCGGCGAAAGGGCGCAGGGGGAGAGACGGCGAGGGGGGGAGAGCAAACGGGGAGGGGGAGCCAGGTGGCCGAGGGGGGAGGGCGAACAGCAAGGAGCGCGGGCTGTTGGAGGGGAGAGTGACAGGGCGTTGTGAGAGGAGGCGGTAGGAATGGATAAGGGAGAGATATTGCAGGAGCTGATATGAGGGCTGTGGCGGGAGGTGGGGAGGAAATATGACAGATATGAGGGAGAGAGAGATGGAGGGGATTAGAATTGGGGTGGGGGGGGCTCAGGGATGGGATGGTAGGATAATGTTGGGGATATGGACACACGTTCATAGTAGCTGCGCGTCAGGGAGAAATCACTTGCGGAAGGGATAAGCCTACTTTGAATGAAAAAGATGACATATTCAGAGGTTGACAGACAGCACTTTTGCCATCCCAATCAAATGGGTTTATGAAAGCAGATGTGTGTGTGTGTGTGGCAAATATTTGTGCATACGTAAACATATTCCATTGTGTTCAACTACAAAACTAATTGTCAGACAAGCACCAAATCCTTTCGTGCGGCTGTGTGCGTGTGTGTGTGTGTCTGTCCTCGTGCCTGTGCTCACTCCCAGACTAGACGATTGGATCTGCCAGCCAGCAAGAACGTTAATTACATTGGCAACCTTCGGGCTCCCCTCTCCACAATCATCCCCATCACCGTAACGGGAATGAGCTCGGCATTCCAATGTGAGGATCTGTGGGAGACGTAAACGAAGGAACAGTGAAATCCAACCAGCCCGACAACGGCCAGAGACTGAAGCAGCTTTGCCGTGTGAAGCTTCCCGGGTTATCCATCTGAATGGCTGCTTTATAAACCTCCTGTGTGGGAAACGGTCCTGCTGCTTCAGTCCAGAATGGGAAGACGATTGAGTGACGCTAAGAACACGTCAAATACCCAGTGGCTGGCCAGAGACGGGGTTTCAAGCAATTTCAGCCCAAACAGATAGTGGCTTCACGAGGCAGATACTGTCTTTTTGAAGTCTGACGTGCAATACTGTAAAAAAAAGAAAAGAAAAAAAGATGGAAGATTACCATTTATTGTCTTTTTGTGATCCAGAAAGTACTGAGTGAGAGTCAAGAAAACAAAGGCTTATTATTTTCGTATTCTGCAAAGCAACAACAACAAAAATCATTACTCCATCGTCAAATAAGGCGCTTTATCTTTGTGAATGCACCATTTCTCAGTATGATTTTTCATCCATTTCAGACTGTCACCAATCGCCTCTTAGACCACAGGACCCATTTCGGGAAGCGCACCGGCCTCTGAATGAGTTTTGGGGAGCAATTTCAGCATGGCACAGCGAGGTCTACGGTTCCTCGGAGCGCTGTGTACACAGGCCATACATCACGGGCCCTGTCAGCCTGGGCCTGCTGCTGCAACACGGAGAAACGCACAGCCTCAGCGGGCTTCTTCTTCCTGGGCTGTGAGTCCTGTCACTCTTTCCAAGCACTGAAAGATCTCGCAGGGGCCGGTATTTGGCGTGGATAAGTGTCAGCGGTCGCTGACGCCGCCGATGGTCAACACCCTGGGAACGTGTCCATAAGACGCGCATGCTGTCGCCTCCCAACCTCCCTCTCTCCCTGTCCTTCAGGGGTGACGGTTCCCGAAGTGATTTGGCAACAATCCTCTCAGCAAATTAACCGAACCCCACGCTACCCTGCCATCATGGCCGCCAACGGACCGAGCCACACATGCACACGCACACACACACAGACACACACACACACACACACACACACACACACACACACACACACACACACACACACAGACACACACACACACACACACACACACACACACACACATACTTTCACACACACGGAGCGGTTGCCAGTAGGTTAGCAGAGATCCAAACCCGGAGCCTTCTAATTAACCAGTCCCAGACCCTCACGGCTCCCCAACCGAGTAGCCAATAAAACTGTTTATTATCAGCCAGATCTTTGCCCCCCCCCAGGGGTCTCTTCTGCTCTGATAAAACGAGGTTCATCCCTCTCCTCCCCTGGAGGACTGAAGACACAGGAGAAGACACATTGAGAAATTACAGGAGTAATGCCTATTTATGTGGCTGTATGCTATATTTGTGAATAGGCGTCCGTGTACACAATACCAACTACCACGCTGTACTGTCTCAGTCTATTTCAGCTGGCTCTGGGAAAAGGCCACATAGAGAGAAATGATGGGAAAGCATAGGGAATGCGGAGTGGATGACCGACTCCATTTCAGTTGTTACCCCCAAGGAAATCAGCCAGGGAGCTGCTGCCATTACAATTTGGACCAATGATTCCGAGCCGCTGGATACAGGGACACACCGACCTTCATCAACATCAGTGACGGTATCTCTCTCTTTTCAATACACACACGCGCACACACACACACACACACCGCCAACAAAAACACATGTTGAACATGACGACTCTGTTTTCTTACACACACACACACACACACACACACACACACACACACACACACACAATTTCACTTGACAATTTCACACGCACACACACAAACACACACACAGGCATACATGTTTCTATTCAATTTCACACACACACACACACACACACACACACATACACATGTAAGTAACACTGCCTCATCAACTTGGTCGTTAAAGTTCGATCCATTTTTTTACATTCTAGTCAATAGAAGACGTGGACATATTTGTGTGCCTATTTGGTAGGTGGAATTAAACCCATAGCTCAACATTCAGACCCCACATTAAGGGAATTAGAAGAGCTATGGGAAACTAATACCTAACCAAGTAGAGAAACAATGTCCTTTTCTCACTTTTTACCCTGGATTGTTTTTTATCGTGGCGATGTTTTTCTCTCTTGGGGTTGCTGAACATCATGTATAGGAAGTAACAAAAGGCAAGTCGTTCATCTCAATGCCCCTCGTATTGTGGAAGAACACATCTGCTAGGCATACTGCCAAAAGCAATGATTGCACATTACGTACAGTCTGGACCATGGTAGGAGAAGCTGAACTCCACAAAAGTGACCTTAACGGCCGAGACAATTCGACGTTTTCACCCTATTCTATTAATCGAGGTTGACGTTGAACATGCCAACAAAGAGGGCAAGAACAACTCAAATACTTGGAGAGCAACCATGTGTGTTCGAGTTAAAAGGGACATTTCGCCAAGTTTTGAAAACATTTGTTTTCAACATGACATTTTAGATTAGCTAGCTAGCTGGTTACTTAAGCCTCCTTGGCCCAGCAGGTCTCGGCTGTCTCTTCCAGTTCAACTTCAATATTCTAAATGAGCTCTACAGCCCTCCACTGTCAGTATATGCGCAGCAAAGCTTTCCTGCCCAGTTAGAGTTACACACATTTGTCCATTTTCTTGGCTGGAGGATGTATACTTGACAGCAGAAACTGCGTGGTCTCTCTCAATGCGTTGCAGTATGCACTCTTTTTCTCCGTAGCCATCGGTCGGCAAATACACCAGCAGCTTAAGTCCAGCTGCTATCGCTTCCGCCCCAGCTGGTTCGCCCGCAGCCTGTAACTGTTTTGCCTTTATTTCTCTCTTTATGGAAGTTCCTCCTCTCTAAATGCTGGTAAAAAAAAAGATGGCTGGATTTCACTGTCCAACAAAATGCCCATATCCTCCATATCCAAGTTGTCATGATCTAGGTGTATAAGATCACAGCAAAATGCCCCTAGATTGAATTACCCGCCTTTGCATATGCATCACTCAGAGAATCAGGGAAAGACTCTCTGTGATGCAATAGAGAGTCATTTTCTGAACTCGTTTTACACTCTGCTGTTTGTTTGCAAAACAATAAATGACAATGCTATATGTGAAGTACACCACTGGTACATGATAGAAAGCATATCAAAAGATCAACAATAAGAGGGGTATATCACTTTAACTCTACTCAAATATCAAGGAGGTTATGAAGCCAACATCTGGGCAGCTGTAATAGATGATACAACGATAAACAGCTGTAAAAACCAACAGTCCATCGTGGATAACATGTCAAGAGGCTGATTCCGGAGGTTTTAAAAACAGGACAGGTGTAGTTACCTCTTCCCATACACAACCTGTCAATGTTACATTAAATAAGAGTTGAGTTGATATCATGGAGAGAGGGGTGAAAGGTAATGTTTCTTTAAGCTTCTGTGTGTGTGTGTGTGTGTGTGTGTGTGTGTGTGTGTGTGTGTGATCAGAGAGATAAACGCAGACGCATGCCCTGTGAGCCAGAGATAAGATGCATGAGCCTTATCTCTCTTTCGACACAAAACACCTCCAAAACCTGGGATAGAGTTATCCACCTGTGTACCTGGCAATTTGTCTGTACGTGCATGGAGAGAGAGAGCAAGAAAGGGAGACAGAGAGACAGAGAGAGGGAGAAAGAGAGAGAGAGAGAGTTGGGGTGTCTAGTTTTTACTCTGCCGTGAGAGACAAGACCAATTTCCACAGAGTGAATTTTTGGCGACCGAGACACAGTGAATGAGCAAAAAAAAAAACATTGCATCCGATCCTCCCCTTAACCCCCTCTCCATCCCCCCCTACCTCCTTCCTTCCCCTGCCGGAGTAGAGTGTCAGGCTGCTTCTCCTTCAGGCACATTGGCGCTTCTTCATTGGAGGAGTTTAAATGAGTTCTGGGGGCTGTAACCTGTCCATCCCTGGACAGAGGACACAGACAGGGGTGCGCTGCCGGAGCGCTGGAGCCCGGTGAAATTCCCTCATCAGACAGGAATCCACCCCAAATCCTTTCCTCCCTAATGAGCCCGCCGCTTTGAGGGGCGAGATGGGAGCGACGGAGCAGGGTGATTAGAAAGACGGGGAGAAAGGGCGAATGAACGTCAAACGATAGGGCCACAGGGTCTGACTGGAGGCCCGGGAGAGGGGGGAAGGGAGCGAGGAGAATGGGAGGACAGGAAGGAAGACAGAAGATGAAGGGAAGTGGGAGAAGGGGGGACTGAGGAAGAGGCACACGCATGACCAGGTCACCCCCCTCATCGTCACGCCTGGTCAGCCCCCGGTCAACATGAAGCCTGCACTGCTAGGCTCTTAAACCGCCAGCTTGTGGATGTCACCGAGGTGTGTGTGTGTGTGCGTGTGCATGCTTCATTAGTTTCTGTGTGTGTTGGGTATCTGCTCGGTGATCCCCGTGTGTACACAGGCTGAGCCCTGCGCTTAGCCTGCCGCTCCATTCATCCCTGACGGTCCGCTGCCAGCGCGAGCCATCGATCGCTAGCCTGATACAACCCCGCATTGAGGACGTCAGTGGGGCAGTATTAGCAGAGGCAGGACATTCTGATTGAAGGAAAGAGAGAGAGAGAGAGAGCGAGAGAGAGAGAGAGAGAGAGACAGAAGAGAGAGAGAGAGTACAAAGAGGAGTAGAGGACTTACTTGGAGAGAATACAGAAAAGGATCAATAGAGGGACAGACTGACAAGCAAGGAAAACAAATGAGAGACAGAAACCCTGAGAGAGAGAGAGAGAGAGAGAGGGGGGGGGGGGGTTGACAGGAAATAAAGGGACAGACCATGGAGGCAACACGGAGAGATAGACACAGACAGAGAAAGACCACCAACCCAACAAGAAGGTGTGTGAGCAGGGGCAACAGACATAAAATGGAAGGATCAAAACGCTATGGAGGGGATTTGTTAGCTTCGTCATGTGAGTCTCTGGCTGGTGACCAATACGTGATGCTCAGCACCAGACAGCCTGTGGCCGCCTCGGTTTGTTTACCATGCTTTATTTATTCACGCTGATTTCATTTCTGAGGAGGAGCCCGGTCGCCTCACTGTGTTTGAATAAAGCTTGATGTATTCGTCCATTAAAACGCTGTGCACACAAAGACAGTAATTATGGCACAGCATTTAACTCCCCTTAATTCAATCTAATCACATTACCCTTAGCCCAGACGAGCTATATCTGTTCCATGTCTGTCTGTCTGTCTGTCTGTCTGTCTGTCTGTCTGTCTGTCTGTCTGTCTGTCTGTCTGTCTGTCTGTCTGTCTGCCTGCCAGCCAGCCAGCCAGCCTGCCTGCCTGCCTGCCTGCCTGCCTGCCTGC
>CM030187.1:8477117-8482117 GCA_017639675.1 Aplochiton taeniatus
AACACACAGAAGCACACAGACAGAAGCTCCCCCAGCTCCTCCCTGGGATCCTGGCAAGGACGGCAATGGGAGCCTGTCCTATGGATAGAAGCAAGGGACACCAAGGATAACGGGGAGCCTACAGAAAAGCACAGCCCTCCATGTAAGCCTGTCATCATAACATGTCAATACATCCACGAGACGTTCGCAGTGTTTGACCTGCTGACACACACACACACACACACACACACACACAGACACACACAAACACACACACCCACACACACACACACACACACACACACACACACACACACACACACACACACACACACACACACATACACACACGCTGCACCGCTGATATCCTACTCTGCTCGCCGATTCCTGTTTTGCATTCCATCCACACGCGCATGCACGCACGCACACACGCACGCACACGCTAAACCCTCGGTCAGATTGACTGAGCCCCCACGGTGTCTCTAACTCTGGCGACGGACAGATGGGAGCCCAAGGGGGGACTCTGGGAAAACATGGCCTCTGATTCCCTCTGCCTGTCCCCTGCCTGGGTCCCGGTACACCACCCCCCACTCTTCAACCCCCCGCGGGAGCCGATGGCTAACTAGATTACACACGGAGAGGAGGGACGGAAGGAGAGAGGGATTGGAGGGGAGAGAGAGAGAGAGTCAAGAGGGGACGAAGAGAGGAGGGGAGGATAAGTGGCGGGGGGAGGGGGTGGGGGGTGCGGTGACTGGTTGGAGGAGTCGTCGGGGATTGATTAGGAGTGTGAGATGGAGATGGGGTGGGGGTGGGTGGGTGGGTGGGTGGGTGGGTGGGTGGGGGGGGGGGGGGTTGTATTAGAGGGGCAGAGATAAGCCCGATATGAGATTCTAGAGAAATGCGAGTATACTATCCTTCTATCATCATAAGGTCTGTTGCTATCCCAGAGAAAGACGCCATGTCTGAACCCACTACGGAGCTCATGTCCGCCCCCGGGTCATACAAGGAGGATTTGGCGATGGTCCAGGCTCGTAACACCAGTCTAAATGTATTTCTGGAGAACAAGAGCGCTGCTATTTCAAAATAGAAACAGCCTGACGTTTATGCCTGACATGTTCATGAGTGCAGAGGACACGAAGGGAAGGAGTTCAGGACCCTGAGAGCCAAACTGAAGTGAGGGTGACCTTTAGCTCAAAGGATTCCAGTCCCAGACAGATGACCAAGATTCTGCAGAGGATTAGGAATATGAAGATAGTGAATACCTATGGGGTAAAGTCTATGCGCACGTGTATATCTGGTGTGTGTGTGTGTGTGTGCGAGCCTTTGACTTTCATGCATGCATGCGTGTGTGTGTGTGTGTGTGTGTATGTGTGTGTGTGTGTGTGTGTGTGTGTGTTTAAATGTATGTTTGAGCCCATGGGATCATGAGTACCTAAATGTGTGTCTAGTTCCTCTGCCATGCTGGCATCTATCTAGAGACAGGTTAAGTGTAAGTGAATGTGAGTGTTTTTGTGAGTTTCTATGTGGGTGTGGGTGTGTGTGTGTGTATGCATGGAGCGCTCCGCCATCGGAGGTTGCATGATACTCGAGATGAGGAGGGATGATACACTGTTGGTGTACATACGTACGCACGTACGTGTGTGTGTGTGTGTGTGTGTACAGCACACTGAATACTTGGCCCACATGAGGACTGTTAATCACGGTGAAGAGGCCATGTAGCCTGTCGGTTTAGGATTGAGGTCCGGAGCTAATAAGTCAACGTCCTGTTTGCGCCGACAAACCCATCCTCCCCCCTTCTCCCACCCATCTGTTAGGCAAGCATCTCATTGGATGCTCAGCGAAGGTCACCCTGTGACAGCGAAGGACGAGCTGTCAATCAAAAGTTGCAGGGACAAATGAGAGAAGGCGATAGGGTCGTGGTGGGAGCGGACCTCTTGGATTAATGTCTGGGCGGGCCCCTCGGTTTGACTCAGTCGCAGCGTCGCTTCCATCGAGCGATAGTTGATTTTAGGAAAGCATTTCCGTCTCTTCCGCTGGCGCCAAACTCTGAGCGAGCCGAACCCCGTTTGTGTTGGAATAATGAGGCGACGGCGGCCATGAATCATCTCCTGTCGTTTCAGGTGCGTCTGCTCTGGGTCCCGAGGCCGCGCGTTGTGATTGATAATGCAGATGATTACACCCAGCCAGTGGGCAAAGGGAGGGTGGGGGAGGCGTGGGGGAGGGAGAGAGGCAAAGCGAGACCCTAATGAGAGCGAGAGATGCTGCTAATATCAGAGGCTGCAGGGGGCCGCGCCGCCTCCAGCCAGCAGACCTGGCAGGAAGCAGTCTCTCTCTCTCTCTCTCTCTCTCTCTCTCTCTCTCTCTCTCTCTCTCTCTCTCTCTCTCTCTCTCTCTCTCTCTCTCTCTCTCTCTTTCTCTCTGTCTCTGTCTCTGTCTCTTTCTCTCTCTCTCTCTCTCTCTATCTCTCTATACCTCAATCTCTCTATATCTCTCTCTCCCTCTCTATCTCTCTCTCCGCGGCAGCGCAGGCTCTTCCTCTCCAGTCACTGTCACAGAGCCGCCAGCCCAATCTCCATACCTCCATATTCAACAGGGTCACAGGCTTCACCTCCGGAGGTCTGGGACCGAGCGGCAGCTTCTCCCAGGGCACAACGTGACGTCAGTTGAGATCCCCTTCCCAGCAGGTGTGGGGTCTAGTGTTGTGGTGGCAGGGGGGGGGGGGGGGGGACTTGGTTAGGTTGGCGGTTGACATGCCCCCGAGCCTTTACCCTCTCTCGCTATTTATTTTCAAACAACAGATGTGGAATATGATTAGCACCCCAGGGGTATGGCAGGTACGACCCAGTCCAGGACAGACAACACCACAGGTAGCCAACGACCATGGGCCTATAGGTGGGCTCGTGCAGGGTCGGTCTGGGCCAACATGAGCCATATGGACACTAACCTCCACAAGCCAAACTAGTGTTCAACATTTACCCTATGGACCCTCCTGGTCCTGCGACCCCAGACATAGCTACTGTTAGTATGCAGTGCCAGCACAAAATGAAACAGGCATTGCAAAGGCAACATCAACCACACAGACCTCACCTCACCCAGGCTAACAGCCAGGTCTGACCGTCTGGCGGACGCACAGAGACAAAGAGAGAAATGGACTCTGTGCACCTGATTGGCTGCACTAAGGATGTACACAGGTGTTCCTGTGGGAGCAATCTGAAAGGAGAGAACATGGACTCCCACTTATATGTGTGTGTGCGTGCGTGCGTGTGTGTATATGTGTGTATGTGTGTGCGTGTGTGTATGTGTATGTGTGTGTGTGTGTATGTCTATGTGTGTGTGTGTGTGTGTGTGTGTGTGTGTGTGTGTGTGTGTGTGTGTGTGTGTGTGTGTGCGTGTCCTAATGGCTAACCGAGACATGTTTTCACCAGTTCACGAGTCCCTTAACCTCGGTAAAGAGGATGGAGGAAAACATACTCTGTCTGGATGACTAGATATAAGCCGCTGCATGTCAGACGGAGCCAACCATCTGTCTGCCTGCGTGCGTGTGTGTGTGTGTCAATCTGTCTGGGAATGGCTCGTGGCTGCCTGAGGGGGGACAGTCCTTCACTCATATATTCACCAGTGACAAGCTGATAATCATCACCAATTAGGCCTTTAGAGTTACGACAAAACGCACACACGCTCGCACGCATGCACGCACGCACGCACGCACGCACGCACGCACACGCACATGCACACACACACACACACACACACACACACACACACACACACACAAGCGAGCACACAAGCACTCTGAACCATATTACCTGACCTCACTTTTATAGTAGCTTACTGTTCCACCTCCCATGATATCATTCTGGGCGCCATAACACTTCAAGGGGTAGAATGAACAGATAATAACTGAGACAGCATGTAACTCCAGCCTGTTCCTATTACCATAATGCCCACCTCTCCTTTTGGCCCTGGACGTAAATCCGATGATACTGTTCTGCCTAGGTAAGTCCTCTGGTCTCTGATTGCTTCTAATGGTCTCACGCTGCGCCCACTGAAGCGCTTATATTCAAAGAGAGGATTCAATACAACGCCCCCCTGTTTAAGAGAGGGAGGCAGGGAGGGAAAGAGGTTGGCACGGAGGAGAGAGGGAGGCAGGGAGAAGAGAGGTCGGCACAGAGGAGAGAGGTAGGCACAGGGGAGAGAGGAAGGCAGGGAGGGAAAGAGGTAGGCACAGAGGAGAGAGGGAGGCAGGGAGGCAGGGAGGAAAGAGGTAGGCGGGGAGGAAAGAGGTAGGCAGGGAGGATCAACAGAGAGGGGGAGAGATTTAATAGATCAAATAAAACCAGGATAATTCCGACAAGTCAAAAAGAGATTCAATTCTACAGGGGTCCTTTTGAAAAAATAAAATAATAATAAAACAGGCAAAGTGCAGACAGCCTCATCTGCCCAGCTGTCTGGCAACAGAGCAGGAAGGGAATAACTCCCATTTGGAATAACCGTCCAAACTTGAAGGGGTGATGTGGAGGAGGAGGAGGAGGAGGAAAGACAGATAGAAGGAGAGAGGAGGAGGAGGAGGAGAGACTGATAGAAGGAGAGAGGAGAGAGGAGGAGGAGGAGGAGAGACTGATAGAAGGAGAGAGGAGAGAGGAGGAGTAGGAAATTCGGCGGGCTAGAGGACAGGAGAGGCGTGTGCTTAAGCCAGCCCCGTCCAGGGCGGGCAGATGGGCCCTGTCGTGGTGCCGCCTGAAGGATGGCACGCTACCGCTAGGCCCTATCACCGGGCAAGCACAACACCACACACTTATGCTCGTCTCTCTCTTACACACATATACACACACACACACACACACACACACACACACACACACACAAACACACACACACACACACACCGGCGCTCTCACTTCCTATCTTGGCGGGCGAGGCGGCGGTGTTGACAGATTGAGTGCAGACAGGCAAACAGGCAATCAGCGTGGACACCTGAGAGAGCCCCAAGGACCCGGCTCTAGCCGGAAGGCTGGGGGGAC